>JAPMOB010238492.1:0-16918 GCA_029875015.1 Lepomis gibbosus | reverse complement strand
CACACAATTTGATGCCAAACATTTTCTGTTGCTTGTCTCTAGGTGGATCATGTTGTTGTTCCGAGTTGTCTTGGCAATATTTGTTCTCACACAGTTTATGTTTGGTTTCCTAGAAGGTACTTTCCTTGAGGATCAGCCTTGTGTGTTATCTGTGATGTGTTTCTGCTTTAAGCTTGCCAAAAGAAAGGGCAAAGGGCTTTTAATAACACAGTTCAGTTTTAATTAATTTCAACAAGGTCAGACTGGAGGTGAGGAACTTCAACTCTGTTAATCTCACAGTTGTTACCACAAATTATGCACAAAAAGTGCAGTCATCATTTAGTATTTGAATGTCATCTCTTGCTGATTTTTTACCTTGTCTCATAACAGTCGGGTCAACACACAGCGTCTTTGCAAAACCTACAAAACCAGTCTGTCCACCTGCTGACTTTCCCTGAGTCATGACAGTGTTAACCACCTTGAAACCTACTGAATGTCAGTTTCACTGACGTATATTGGCCCCCTGTTTTAAAGAGCAAGCCCAAAATAAAACAGGAGAAGATAGATGGACCAGCTGAAGCAACAGCAGCCCCCTCTCCTCACCTCCTGCCTCCATCTCCTCGTCGTCAGAACAACAGTATTACACTTCTCTCAATTTGTATGCACCGCCTGATCTCAAGTTGGTTTCTCTATTTGTCTTTGTCCTACTTAGTCCTTCTGTTAACCTAACTGAGCACATTAGTATCTACAGAAGACAGGTACACCAAAGCTTTTTACTGTTCAACATGATGAATTATCAGCTTGAGAGGAAAGCTTAAAGAATTGTATTGTTGTATATATGTTGTGAATTGTTGTAATTAGTAGTAGTGTACAATTCAGAGGATACAGGATGTGTGTTTAATATTATTAGGTGAGTAACTCTGAACTCTGAAAAGAGAATGGGTATCATATTTCAGTGTTGTGGTTCTGACCAAAATGTGTCTGAGTATTTATTAGGTGTTGAGTTTTGAAAGTTCCCATTAAATGTCTTGTCAAATATCAGCTATTGAATGGATTATTGGATTATAATTAATTGGATGGATTTACCTTAAAATGTATAAACAATAATAATAATTCCTTTAGCACCATCATCAGATCGAAAGTTTGTGCCCACTGCTTTGCTTTATCACCAGATACCTTCAAAACTAATGACACTCCCATGAGCCTCAGCTGTACTTTGTGTTCAGGACTAATTAGCAAAACTCTAACCGAAAATGGTGAACATGGTAAATATTATACCTGCATCAGCATAATTGTTTTTGTGAGCTTGTTAGCGTAGTGATGCTAGCAGTTAGCTCATAGCACTGATGTACCTAAGTACAGCCTCAAAAAGATGCTAGCCCAGCTAGCAAATTTTGGTTTCTTTTGGTAAAAGGAAAGCCTTCTCAAGTATCTTTAAAAATTGTATCAAAAAGAGTATTAGTTTGGTGGAGAAAATGTATTGTATGGGCACAAGTTTTCAAAATTAGTATCCAACAATGCACAGGGCCCAATTAGAATGATATTGCTGGTCAGTGTTGTCCAGACATGTTAAAAGGTGACTAGATGATTTTACTTGGTGGCTTCATTGTTAGAAGTGTGTGAAATCTGTAGTGATGTTTGCCTCACTCTGTCTAAGAGAATACAAATCAATCAACAGAATATTAATATGGACTTCATGAAGATTTAATGTTCACCACGGCTTTTTACGCCAACCAAGACTATAGTCTAGAGATGATTACCAAATCCTAGACCTTTTATGAAGGTATTTTTGGCATGGAAATGGTCAGATTTAGACAATATTTGCAAAAATGATTAACTATTATAAGCCTTAGAATCAGCATGGAGCTTTAGAGTTCATCCTTTTTTTCACATGTAATGATTTATCAGGCTTTCCTAATTATCATTACTTGATTCTCTAGGAGCACTGGTAGAGAAGGTGGCACAGTTATGACTATTGTTCATTAACTTTGTCCAAATGTGTCTTTCTAAAACTAGCACAGAGAGAATTCAAAGGTTCCAGGATTATTATTTTCTTTTCCACATACTGGAAAGAATGTCTGCTTTTGTCTGTAATGAATTATAAAAAATCTAAAATCAAATCCCTGGGATCCAAATAACAGTGTGTTTGTGCTGGAGGAATATGTTCAGGAGGTCTTGACAGGAAAAATGTTTGGGATTCTTGGTCTGTAGATCATAACAACGCTTGAGATGGTAAAGGAAACCTTTCGCCCCTCTCTACCTCTAAGCACAGTGTATCCATTGTTGGTGCTGCCTTAAAACCTTGGAACTGGGGGAGGTGAATGACATTCCTCTGACATGTTGAATTACTTTTCACTGTGGTCACTAGACAAAGGCAAACACAGCCTGCCGCTCATTTAGCTTTCTGTCAGTAATGTGTCTGTCAGTGCTGTCTCTTGTAGTTTTTGAAGCTGCAACTGTGACTCCTCCCTTCTGCGTTCACATTTGACTGTTAGACTAAAGAAAAGTGAGTGGAAAAAAGCTAATACACCTGCGTAGAGAGATCTCAAGGGATAGAAAGTCTAATGTTGTCAAGACCTCCAACATGGCTGATTTATTTTTCATTTTTTATTTTTTGAATGGCATTTAAATATTAGCTGTACATGTTATAAAAATGTGCTGTTGTTTTTAGCTGGAGATTATTTTTACTGATTCCTTTGATTGGTTTTGTGGTTAGTTTGTTGGCTAGCTTGTTCTGCCAGTGAGAGATAAAAGGTAATGTAACATGAATGATGAATAATGTTAAGCAAATATCAGTTTGAATGAATAAATCTTAAAGTGGTCGTATTATTCTCATTTTCATAATTTTATTTAGGACTTTTAACAGAACAGGTTTACATAATTTTTTTTTAAAAACACCATATTTTTGTCATACAGCACATTTCAGCAGCACATCTTCTCACCTTGTGTGTCAGCCGCTCTATTTTAGCTACACAGTGAAGCAATTCACTTCAGTTTGATCTTTGTTTGATCAACTCATTTCTGAGTTGTGCAAGCGCAGTACCTAGTTGAGGACTACTAGCCAATCAGAAGCAGAGTAGGGTGGGTCCTGACAAGCCGGTAACCACATCTTCAGTTTAGCTCTCGATGTTTCCAAGCATGCAAGACTGGAGCAAAAATTGAGTGATAAGTTTGACTTTGTAACCAATTGATATGTCTTACATGATGTTTTAAATGTGATCTGTCTTTACATCTAGGTAACACCTTTATTGACTGCCTAACTTTTGGTAGGGAGCGTGGTTGTGAGGGGAGGCAGCAGGTGGATGTCACTGTGTGTGCTGCAGCTCAGTGTGTTTCTCCACCGGTGTTTTTGAGGGTGTGCCTGACTGGCATTATGATGCACGTTACAAAGTGACACAGTTGATATTCTTTTCTAAACCTGGTGGGATTCAACTGGCTACATAGTTTACAGAAGTAAAGGCTGGACTGCAATCGAACTTTTCAGGCAGTTCAGGAGCAGTGTTTTCTGTGGGAGATGATAACTCTGTCTGGGGTGGGCTGTTTTACTTTGCAAATCTATTACATGCACAAAAAAGATATATAACACAAATAAAGGAAAGGGAAAAAAGAGAAGAAAGAAAAAAAAGAAAGAAAAAAAGCATAACATGACCTCTTTAAGTCTTGTCAGTATAAATCTTTATAAATCCTGCAGTGTGAGAGTCTGTCTGACTTTTGATACCAAAACAATAGCATGTGGTTTGTTTAGCTTTCTCATTCAACTAGGGCTGCAACTAACAACTATTTTCTTTATTATAATAAGTAAATATTGTGGAGATATTTTTAAGATAAGTAGATGTATATCATTTCACCCAGCCCTACGCTGCGCAGTGATGTAGAACGGTTGTTGAATGGGAACTGAGGTCTCGCAGTGAAGCTCAATCACATCTTGCCTTTTCAACCAGGCTCAAGCAGTGTCCGTGGCTATTAATATTTATATTAAATAACTTTAACAGGGGTCGAGGTTAGGAAAAAACTCAGGACATCCTGACAAAATCCATATCTGTACACAATCTCTCACACACTGTTTACTGCCACCCAGGATAATCTACCACTCTCTTCCTTTCTCCGACCAGCGCTGGTTGCTTTGCTCAATCTCTGAATCCTGTTGCTGTGGTTACCCTTCCGCTGTACACAATGGCATGGTGGTTGCATAATGTTTTTCTGCCGGTGCAGTTTGTGGCCCACACTACAGCTGAGTGGGCAGGGAGCACTCCGAGCCGCCCTCCCACACTTCGCTCCATGCTAATGAAAAGCTTGGCCTCACCAGGGAGTTCTCACACTGAATGATATCAGACAGCAGGAGATCTTCAGATCCTGTGGTTGCTGCCCTGCTGGAAAGGCAGCGTCCTTTTGGCTTTTCTGTCATGGGTGGAACTGCACCGGAGTGGCAGTTGGGTTGATATTCTTGTCTAAACCTGGTGGGATTCAACTGGCTAAAGAAATGAGTTTACCGAAACTGATGTGAAAGTATGCATGAAACTGATGAAAAAATATCATCAATCAGTGGGGTCACATCAAAGGTCTCTGATTGAATTGTTTGAGTAACATGTCTCGTGGCTGTACCGTAACCCATAAACGTACACAGGAGGACATCTTTGCATTTACCTTATTTTCTGTATGGACCCCTTTTACCTTTAGTAGCCATCATTCTTGACTTTGTTTGAGGACTTGGATAGGTTTTATTAACAAGAATTGATATCTGTAGTAGGAGGACCAATATCAAAACAATGAGAAAATGTTGTACTCATATGATTATGTATTAATTACCATGTGATTAATCAGTTAGTCGATGGAAAAAAATATTTTGATAATCTATTAATCTTTTTGGCCATTTTTCTCTGGTGCCAGCTTCATTAATGTGAAGATTACATCATTGTAAATCAACAGTTTTGGACTGTCGGTCAGACAAAACAAAATTTGAAGGTCTATAACATGTGACACAATAGTGAACAAATTATGTAACAATCTCTTAAAACCCAAAGTTTTAGGAGATCGCATGATATTCAGTGCATGTTAGGTGTGACAAACAGTTCAAAACCCACAGATACACAGACAAAGAAAAGCAGGAAATCCTAACAATGGAACAGCTGGAGCTGAAAGGAAAAAAAAATGCTGTTTTTGCTGTTTTTGTCATAATATTAAAAAGCTGCATTCAGAGACTTGCGTCGTACAGCACAGAGCGGGAAGTATTACAGATGAGATTACGGTTTATAATTTGTCAGTAGTATGTACTTTCTGTTCTGTTTTTTATCTGTCATCTATGCTTACCCGTTTCCTTTAGCACATAAACACCCAAGAACTGCCATAGAGGAAGTTCTCAAAGCTGAGGGGGTGAATTTGGGCACTGACAAAAGATGGTGTGCAGAGCCCTGGGACTTTATTCATCCCCCATGAGCCAAAGACAATTTAATTAACTAGAGAAGCAGAACTGTAATTGTAGTGACCGGGCAAGAGCGTTGGTCTCTTTCTTTTCATGTGAAGATGTGACTGAAAATAAGCATGACCCACATTCTCACCAGAATATATTGTTAGATTGACTTGTTTAGGGACCAGATATCAAAGTTAAAAAAACATTGCAAAGATTTTCATGGGAAGTGAATAAGATTTTCCCGTTCAAGCTGAGTCATTACCCACTTTCACAGTCTGTGCTCTCTTTCTCACTGTCACTTTGTCTTTAGTTTTTGCTCCTGTAAGTGCCAAGCAATTTGGCAGAGATGCAGCAAAGATGAGTTTTATCCCCATGAAATATTAATCTCTGATTTTAAAAGCAAAATGCACCCATTGCACAGCACATCCAAGGTTTATCAGAAGGCTGT
Source organism: Lepomis gibbosus (assembly GCA_029875015.1). Lineage (NCBI taxonomy): Eukaryota > Metazoa > Chordata > Actinopteri > Centrarchiformes > Centrarchidae > Lepomis > Lepomis gibbosus. Next base: position 11,084 of record JAPMOB010238492.1, on the reverse strand, counting down.
TTTTCTTTGGATTGTCATCCAAAACACTTGGCAGTCCCATTCAGACCTCAAGTTCATCACCAAATCCAAAAATCCTGGCAGCTACAGTGTTTTCCATTGGATTTGGATAGATGAGTTTAACTGTGTTGCTTCTTCTATAAGTATGGTAACACTTAACAAGGTCGTTCCCTGTAAAGTGAAAAGGCAACAAACTAATGGACTGGCTGGCCTCAGTCTCTAAGTGCTAATTAAAGGGGAGTACAGTTATACATATCTGTTTAAGTGAATAAACATTCATTATGGTTTCATTTGTGTGCCCCCATTTGTTAAAGTGTAAACTGTATGATGAGTATTCATACTGTACATTCACATTTGTTTCACATTGTTAGGTGAGTGTAAAGACCTTAACACACTTCTTAATTTCATCATAACATTTACAGTTTCTTTTCTTTGCCTAATAAAACAGACCTGTTAACTAAGCAGTAGTTAGGTTGCTAATTTCCTTTGGAACACAAATTGATTTGCTGAGACTGGCTGTTGGATCAAACTTAGTGTGAGTTGGCACAGTGGAGCACTTCGGCCTTAAAGTCGTTGAATATATGCTGTGAAGGCAGTTGAAAGAGAGGTTATGTAGTTCTGTTATTACACGGCATCTCTTGGTTTATTCCACTCACAAGGGACTCTGGGCTTTAACATACATTGTGGAGTAAAATTATAATAAAATTACAATTGGAACTAGCGCTTGATGTTGAACTGGGTCTGATCAGATGTAAAATGAGTATAATACTTACTTAATTGGGTTTACTCTGCGATAATTTGGTCATTTTGAGGCCGACAAAAAGCCTGCCGCACTTGACCGCTCCCCACCAGGCTGACATGGTGATGACGGATCCCATCAGCCAATCACTGACCTGCATAAAAGCTGCTTTGTCACAAAGCTGACAGGGATCGTGCCAGATTACAGCACCTCACTTTTATCAGATGGCTGCATTATCCAACCTGAAATGTAGACCTGTACTTAATGACATTAAATCCTTTTCAGCACAACATCTCCAGAAAGTATGTCAGACCATAGAGCAGATTTAATACGCAGCTGTGTAGATTACGTATTTGGCCTGGGCACCACTTGCAGATCTAAGAGTTCTCGCAGGGTTACATTGCTCAAGCATATTAGTCAGATATTCAGGGACAGCTCCATGTAAAGATTTATAAATAAGCAATAAGACTTTAAAATCAATTATGTGGCTTACTGCCAATTAGTGTAGAGGTTTAAGAACTAGGGTGATGTTGGCTGTCCTTTTGGTGAATAATTAAGTAATTTGCTGAGATTATCACAGGTATAACCACACTGGGATGCTAAAACATAGCATTGCTAGATAAAGACAATTGAGCAGATTTTTGTCAATATTCTGTCAATACTATTTTATTTCTATGGCGGTAGAGCTTGGTGAGAAACGTCAGATATATAAAATATAGGGTGTTTTGAGGAGTTTACTTTTGTCATGTGCCTTTAGTCTTGTACTTTGTTTCCTTTGGAGAGGTTAAATATGCTATAATTGATAGTTGTGTAAATCACTGTATCAAATTATAGCCATGATAGTGATGAACCTACACAGAATTATCACCTGGATCTGTATCTCCCTCCTCCTTTATAGAGCTTTATAGTGAGTTTTAGCTGTGCGGCCAGACAGACAGTTACATGCTAGCTTTTGAACACAATGGAGCATTTTGCAGCTTTAGAGACAAACTGCCGTAACTACCGGATGTGTAAAAGGCATTTTTTTGCTAACGAGCTCACCATATCAACTTAATGTCAATGTTACCACATAACACCGACACAGAAAAATTTGTTCGGCTTGACACTGGGCAGCAGAACCAAAATGAACAAAACACAAAACTGCAGCAAAGCAAACTTCCTCTGCTGTTCACGCCAAAGGAGACCAAGCTGTAGGTGGGATCACGCTCATTGTGTTCCCATCTGTGTGTCATCTTCCGTCAGTCCATGTGCATCGGTATCAGATTTGACAGAGGAGCTTTGTGTGTGCCTTCGCGGAGCTCTGCTATCCTGCCTGCTATTGTACTTAACACTTTTCAGCTTTTCAGCACACTCTCCAATTTCACAGTAGTAGTAGCCAATCAATAGCTGGCTCACAATAGTGGAAGGGAGATGATACACAGCGTAGTACTGGCCACTATAGCACAAGGATAGTGTTTCTTATCCTTGAAAGTTAAATCAAATATGAGTACCTTGAAAATGCTGCTCAGTTTAGGGATTCTTTTTCTGTTCATCCACATTTCATAAATATCTTTGAGTGAGCCATGAGCTGTTGTCTGTGCTAAAATAATTAACCGAGGGAGAGTAAATGCGTCGCCAATTGCTTAGGGGAAAATGCAAAACATTTCCTGCTTGCAGCTTAAAAACATTTGAGAATTTGTCGCTTTCTGCTGCTTACTGGCTCTAGCATGTCGTGACATTGGCGCAGAAGCATTTTTCACTATTTTGTCATATTATGTAGACTAAAATAGATTTGTATTTGACAGATTACCGCTAATAGAAGCAGTTATTTGTTGCAGCTGTTACAGACCAAGGAAATCATGTCTGAACTCTTGAGCTGTTTGCTTTGCCCTCTATAACAAAAGTCACTACAAGAACAACAAGACCATTCAGTAAATTCATTATAAATTCTGTAGGGGTTGTATAAATTCATATACAGACTTCTGAAGGAACAATCTATAAAACACAATTTAGTAGCTATACTGTATGTAAATTAAATGTGATTTTCTTGTGCGACAATTGTTATTTAAAACGTGATGCAATGTTTTAAATGTTTGGTTAGTCTTTCTTCTCCTCCCTGACATTTTGTCTAGGCTTCATTGTTTGCACATGTTAGTTCAAGACCTTATACGTGCCAAAGACTTACTGAACTGAACAGTTGATTTGACTTTTGTGTGATAGCGGAGATGGGAAATTTGGAAATGAAATTAGACACTTTTGGGCAGGATTGCCTGTCAGCAGCCAACTACGTTATATTATATGTCCTCCTTTAGAGCTAGCAATGACTCAGCTCCAATCAATGAAATGACAGCTGCATGGTGATGTTGTTGCTAGCAGGGTTGCTAATTGATTTAAAAAAATCACTGATGTGATCCTTTTGGTTTGACAGCTGCTACAGTCCTACAGCTACATAAAGTTCAGGTGTTTTTATTATCTGAGATGCTGCAAGAAAAATAATGATTATCTCACATAAACTGCATGTAAGGCACGGTGTTTAACAACAATATATTGAAGGTAGGGCCTTGGTTGTTATAAATTGTGAGGGATATGTTTTGGCCATATGTGGGAGTGAGTAGTGGTCTTAAAATACGTTCCTTTTATACTCCCATGAGTGGAGGCTCTTTTTAACAGGCTGTTTAGACGGATTATGGCAGAATTGAGGCTCAAGATTAGAAGGGTCTGTATCATACTTTCTTTTTCCAGTCCAGTGTCTCTACTTACATATTAGATTATTCTGCACGGAATGACTTACATCCAATGCTGTCCAGACAAGCATGAACTTAGTCTTGGAAATGTCTTTTGCTTAGAAAAAAATGGTTATATTGGTAAAACACCAGGTTTATTTTGTCTTTCATTTTAATATCAGGAATGTTATACATAAAGATATCAAGGAGATTTCTCTCTGCCGCTGAGATCCCAAAGCCAGCTGGAGCGTATGCCTAAATCAGCTCTCCTGCAGTGAGAATACAGATTTTCTAGGCAGGTAGTAGGGTGTGTGTGTGTGTGTGTGTGTGTGTTAGAAAAGTAGATGTATGTAAGTCATCTTCAGCTGCTGTCAGCCCAAGCTGTGCCAGACACCCCGCATTGACGACTTGAGCTTGTTATCACCGCATTCTCACCGAGGAAGCTGCCTTTTCAGCACGAACCTGGGTCTACTTCTAAAGCTAAAAAACACTCACATAAGAAATGCACATTTTGCACATTTGATCAACTAGTGTTGATTCTGGTCTGGTCTAGTTACCATCAACAAGACATTGTAACTGGCTTGGTTGCTACTGCATAAATTATGTTTTCAGTTAATGGCATCAATATTTAGTGTTTCTGGTCTGCAGAATTAATTAATTAATTAATTAATTAAGAAGTCATAATGTCTAGACCCAGTTTGGCCTGTTGTACAACAGAGTGCTGAGTGTCTAACAGATTTGATTAAGACCAAACAGTTACCTGCTAGGTACAGCTACATCTTATTATCGCCTTGAGGTGTCAAAGTCTTTGTTTCCTGGTGTAGTCAATACTTGAGTGTTAGAGTAAATGATAAACCACTAAATATATGGATTATCAGTCAGTGCTTTCTGACCTTGAGAGAAAGGTTCCTGTCAAGCTGTTTTTCAGAAAACAAAAAAGAAACTCTGACTTATTGCTCATATTGCCTGAATGCTTGTCTCTTTATTTGCATGAGAAAGTCAGACGCCTCCATTTTGTTTGTGCACCCCTTTTTTCTCGGCCATTGCAAGAGTCTCCATCCAGTGGATCGTTGGTTGGCGAGTAAACTTCCAGTTAGAGATGTCAGCCAGCCAGGCTCTGCAGCGTGTGCAAAAATTATTTGGGCGCACAGAGTGCAGAGTTCTGACATCAAGGTTGGCGAAATGCTCAGATTCAAGTTCCAACGCTAACACCTCTTTTATCTCTCCCCTCTCTCTCTCTCTCTCTCTTATTAGCAAAGAGCAGTGTGCATAACATTCAGGTAGCAGCTTCTCTCATTAAGTTAATTCCATGTGTAGCTTGAACGGGCCAAAAATACATTTTCTGGGTTTAAGTGCTTTAAGCAAATTGCTGTTTATGAGGGAAGAAGCTCTTCACTATAACACTACTGTAAAGCAAGTGTTTCCGTATTTCCAACAACTCCAACAGAGTGGAGGCATTCTTCCAATTAAACTTATTAAATGTAACTTTATGTTGTAACGTGATAGTTTTGAACCAGGGCCTCCAGTATTTGTATCAAGAAGCTTGTCAGATTCAGTAGGCTACAGGTGTTATTTGAATGTGTTAGATATTAAAGGACTCATATCGGGATCGGGACACCCACACCTCCAGGTGATTTTCCTTTTCTTGTGATGATGAAATAATTTTATCTTGAAATTATTATCTACAGTTATACACAGCTAGAGCAGCTTCTGCTCCTGGGTGTGTCTGTATTTCCCACGTGGTTTCACACAGAAAAACATCTATAGCAGCTTGTTCTGTTTTTTCAGCTTACACACTGGCCGTACTTTGTGTTGTGTTGCATTGGGCTGTGTTGTGTGCTTGTTAGCATTAAATTTATTCCTCACCCTGCCCACTCCCACTTCACTGATTTGTGTTTACAAGGCCTTTCTGCTCATTACCACTGAACATTGTTCATTCCAGCGATGCCTCATCTCAACAAGTCCAGGCTCCTAGTCAGAGTAGCAACCTTTAACTAACTTCATCCATCATAGTGCCCTTGTGATATGGTGTGACAGACCACACCATATCACAAGGTCATGCAGGTTGTGGCTGCTCTGATTTGAAAGCTCACTAGTGTCCAGTGGTCAGTCTTCGTACTGAGTGGACACAAGACTATTGTTATAACTCTGTGCTTTCAAGCTGTCTTTATTAGCTGTTAAGATACTGTTGGGCAAAAAGCATTTTACATTTGGCTTTCCAGAGGAAACATTTGGTTATCTTTCTATTATTTAAGTTTTATTTTTTTATTTTTTTTATTTCCACATATTAAAACTCAGGAAAACTTGTTAGAGTGAAATGCTGCACTACCAAATACATCACTGAATCTTTCTGCTGCAGGTATATTTTTGCAGAACATTCTATCAGTGCTGCAATTTAAAATGATTTTCATTGTAAATTAAATCTGGCAATTCTTGTCTTGATTAACTATATTAACTGGTCTATAAAATGTTAGAAAACAATGAAAAAGTAAACCACACTTTACTAAAGCCTGAGCTGAGGTCCACAAATATCTCGTTTTATTCCACTAAGGATAGTTAAAGATCACATCAGACAAAGAAAAGCAGTAAATCCTCTGTATTTGTGCTTGAAAAAAAACCCTGTAAACGATTATAATTAATTAACAAAATAGTTGCCAATTTTCTGTCCATTGAACAAATTTGGACCAGCTGAACTGATGGTCTTAGCCTGACTTCTCTTTGACTGTTTGAATGTAAATTGACTGAGAGCTGGTCTGTTTTAAGATGCCGCATCAGTCACTTTGTATATTCAACTGTGCTTCCATGTGATTACATTCAACAGGCAGGACAGGACTGTATGTAGTAAACCTAAGATATCAGATGACGAATGTGGAGTACTGAACTGTCTGTCAGACAGACCAGCTGTATCAAGGGTAAACAGAAGTATGCAGCAATAAATCTGCTAACCGCCGCAGTATCTTTCCACAGATAAACACTCTCTACCCAGCAGTGTTAGATAATGGTAAGGCTCTGCAAGGCATTGTAACACGCCCAGGCAGCTCTGATAGACACAAACAAACCTCTCCTCTTCTTTCCCAACCAGCTCCTTTCCTATCATCCCCCTCCCATCCAGCTGCTTTATAGAAACAAGTAGGCCAAAAGTGGGAAGCCTTGTCTGTGTTTTAAGCACAACAAAGGGAACTCAGCAATTTGATCCTGCAGACTATCTGGGGTTTTCGCACTGCACATGGTGGTGGGGGGGTGGGGGGGGAGCTGCTCTTGAAAAACAGCCTCCCTGCCTCTGTTTGCCAGTGATTCCCAGGAAAGGTTTTTCTTCTCTGCATGCTCATTATTTCTGCCCCATCTTTGCGCTTATTCAGCAGCATTCGTGCAAGTCACTGCCCTCCCTCAACATCTCTGGAGGATGAGAGGGATTTCCCAGATAGCCTCTGCTATTAAGTAAGCATAAGGGGTCTATGGTACGGGAAAATCCACCACATTAACTCCTGTTAACTTTGCTCCTAGCTAGATTCTACGAGTCTCAGATCTCAGAAAGGGAAGCTCCACCAAGGATTTTTGTTTCCCTCCACCACCTCGCCAAGGGAAGAGAGCTCAGTTGAACTGTTGCCATTTTCCCCTTGTTTGTGTGTGTGTGCAGCTGGTGTTGTTAACAAAGGGTGGGCTCACTTTCCCCTCTCTTTATGTCGTATAGTGAGAGGGATTTGGAAATAACAGAAGTGAGGACTTTGATTGACATAGGCTACATGCCATCACTCTGAACATGTAGCTGTTCCCCTTTTCCTACGTTATTGTTACATGTTAGCTCTGTGCGTAAATGGGTGATTGGAAACGTTCCCATCTTTTGGGTTTTGTTTTCATGATATGGGGCAGATTCTTTCTGCTATCACACATGTGAACTAATTCACTACTACAACAAATGACCTGTAAATATACTAACCTGAAGTATTTTTGTACCTCTATACATCTTCTTTACTGCATTGCTTCACACAGGTTTACACATTTGCATCCGGCAAACATCCCCGTTCAACAAACAAGAGAATTTGAGCATGAAATTATTTTTTTTGCCTTGACTACATTGTTTCAACTACCCACTAAGTAGTGACATTGTTGAGACTGAATCTGCGCTGTTACCCAACTTTAGAGGTGTGACTCCTATTCAGTCTCCTCCCATCATGATGCAATCCTCGAGAGCCACTGTATGCGCCGCTGCTGTCTTTGCCAGAGCCTGACACCTAATAGCCATTACGTTGTTTGTTTGTTTTTCCCATTTGGTAAAAGTAGTTTGAAATCAATATGTAAAATATTTATTCTTTCTGATGGTGTGAAGTTCAGAGGAGTTTACAGCACATTAATATCTGCTGAATTTTAGCATTCATGAAGCAAAAGAAGATGAGAAACATGCATGATCTGACCTTGGCAATTCACAAAATGCTCAACTGATAGCGAGAAATAGTTGCAACAGTGAACTTTTCAGTGTATTGTATGAGTGAATTTGGGGGTGGTGTGAATTGGCTTGAATTTGTATGCACAAGGCTTCACTTGCCTATTTAATTGCCAGGCAGCATAAGAGCACTTACAAAATATCACACAGAATATTTTCAAGTGTCTGCAATGATTCATTTTCTTTGTGCACAGGACCTTTCAGTGTGCAACAGAGTCCAGCAGTCTTTCATTTCTCACTTCATGCTTCATTTCTCTTCAGACGCATCATTGTACATGCAGGTTTTGTCAAGAAGGAATAAATCCATTGTAAGGATTCAAGAGTGCTGCACTGACTGGGAAATTTTTCTTAGTGGGAAAACCAGAAAAAATGTAACATCTAGAGTGTCACAGGTTTCAATACTGCACAGATGGTATATTATCAAGAACAGGAAATCAGTTGCGTTTCCTTTCTCATCCTCGACAGTAAGGTGCCACAGAATTACAGATTACACTTGTCCTTTGCATGAACTTTCAGCAGTTGAAAGTTTGACAGCAACCTGCTTGCTTATGTCTGGGTTCTGGTTTGTTCTTTTCCAATTTAAGTGGTTGACACATAAAGTTACATGTTCAGCTGTAGAAAAAGTAGGTATTAAATGCACCTTTGCAAACTACGTAACTCTTTAAACGTGTAGGCCAAACATATCATTAGACATAAAGCCTCAGCCTGAATTTGGCCTTTACAGATCCATATTTATACTTAAAGTGATTATTCTTTGAGGTATGATAGCAGAGGTATGATGAGTTATTTCATAGGCTTATTGTGTCTTCATCCAGCCGGGCATGTGTATAACAGGTATTTAGTCATTTGAATACCGACTGTGGAGTTGTGTTTGTTTGTGTACGTGTAGAATATTTACATATGCAGTGTGAACAACAGCCCTCTACTACTCTGTCAGTTTCTCTGGAAGAAACGGAACAAATCCTTAAGTTTCTGTCCCCTCCATCTGCACGAAGAACGTCTGACTGAAGGAGGTGGGAGTCACATTAGGATGAAGCCAGTCTGAATGGGGGTGGAAGTGTCATTAGCATGAGAAAGCCCTTATCCTCAGCTCTCTCTTCCTCTTCACATTGTCTGCTTCGTGTGTCTGGCTCAGTCGCGGGACAAATCACTTCCTTAAAGAGACATCATTCCCTTTAGCTGGTCTGTAGTTCAGTTTGTCAGCAAACAATTTTCCAGCCATCAGAATCAGATTACTTCCCTTCAAAATATGTCAGTTTAATGAGTTTGATTATTCTTAACCCAGAGGCGAATGTAAAACGTTTATTTCACCATGTAAGAAATGTTTGAAGGTGATGTCTGGTAGTCTGATTCTTCAAACAACAGTCGAAAACCTAACTATAATTACTTTGCTGTGATATAAAACAAAGAAAAGCAGCAAATCCTTACATTTATGAAGCTCTGACCATTACAGACTTGGCATTTTTATTTTTATGCCGATCGATTCACCGATCAATCAGTTGTTGTAGCCCTGGTGTTAGCTACTGCATTTCACAATTGCCTGAAAGTGTTAGTGTGGATGCAGAAGTTTTCACATCTAAACAGCATGTTTAGATTGATATGTTTTATGTGGACACGGCTGCAGACACCACTGATCGGCCCAGGGGACAGTTCTGGCAGTGTTGTAGTCTGGATCCTGCTTTTACTCATCAAATATTGGGAGACACATTGTTGTGAGGATTAGAGTGGGAACATATAGCTAAATTACTAAACTGCTTCCTGACAACTGTGCACTGTAGTTTTGGCAGATAACAGTGTTCTCTCTTTATTGTGGTCATTTTTCTTTTTGCCAAGGCGGAGCACACTTTGCCAGATAGCTTCCTCTCTGCTGTAAAATTGCGTGAAAATCTGTGGAAATCAAAAAAAAAAGTGTCTCCTTTACTCTCCCTCGTCTTTCTTTCTCCACCCTACTCCCTTGTTCTCTCACTCCCTCTGTGGGCGTTTGGTACACTAAGTGCTTCATGATTGCCAGGGCCGTGAGGAGGCACAATCGACAGAGGCGTCAACAGCCCTCAGCCAAGTGTCCTTGCTTCCCCAAGTGGTTTTTCTGGCAGTGTTTTGGTTGAGTGACACGTTATCCAGTCCAGATAGTAGCGTTCAACAACAACTCTGCATGGCAACATGATGGAGGAATTTCCATAACAACTCCTGTGTTGTTCATACATAGAGTAATATGTCACGCAAGCTCACCGCATTTGGAATGCCCAGACATTAAAAGTGCTTATGTGTATTTCAGCCGTCTGCTGCAGCCTGTTAACACTGTAAAATATAGAAGGAAACACCTGGTAAGGTGAGAGAGTTGACAAATGTTTCTCATTTGGATCCACTCAATTCTGGTGAAAATTAAACAAAACCTGTATTTGTCTATCCTAGAGGGTAACATTTTGTCATACTGCTGCTTCATGTGGAGTTGACACATGGCAGAAAATGAAGAAAAAACTCATTCATATTTAAATAGCTAGAACAAGTGATTTTGTGTTATTTTTGGTTTAAACAATGACTTAAAACAATTCCAAAATTGTTGCAAATAAATGTTGTTGTTGATGTTGTTCTGTAATGGTTTAATTGACTACTTATTTGAGCTCTAGATTCAACCAATAGTCCCTAATTTTTTAATGTCTAGAAAAGTGAATAATGTATCTGATCTAGGTGTTGATTGTCTAATATTTTACATGAAAAGTTTGTTAAAGTGTTTTTAAATCATTACGATTACTGTGGGTGAAGATGCTTCTGCAGCCAGTACATCATATAAACATAGCAACCATAAGCGCTCAACCCGTTAAAACACGGTAGCCTTTCAACGGGTTATTTTGGTTTTAACTGTGGAGGTACAAACTTTCTGTCTCATTCATTTCTTTGCTGACAAGAAAACATTAGTTTTCAGAGTTATTTACTCACTCCAGAGAGTTTCATTCTAAAACATAATATTTAGAGGTGGGCATAGATTAATTTTTTAAAATCTAGATTAATCTCACTGTAATCTTGAAATTAATCTAGATTAATCTAGATTAAAATGGCTCATTTGAATTGTGCCGAAGGCATTTAAAATATGTGTGCGAACGGGTCTCAAGCCAGGTTTCAAGCAACTTCTGTTTCCAAAATGCATCACAAACTGCTTGAGAAAGCTGTTCTACTATGATAATTGGTGATGAAAATAAATCATGTT
>JAPMOB010238490.1:0-20792 GCA_029875015.1 Lepomis gibbosus | reverse complement strand
TGCAACGTGTTTCAGTGTCGTCAAGGTAACATGATAAAGTGGCAAAGTGCTGTCTCGTTCCTGTTTACAGCATTTTGAGCTCTTGCAGCCTCTTAAACTCAATCACTTTCCAAGTGACGTCAGTAAAGTCTCTGAGGGTTCAGGGCATAGGGCTTAGGGGGGGACATTGGGATTGGGCCGATCAGATAAAGTATAAAGACAAGATGAACAAGGAACCAAGCAGAAAACGGGTTAGGGAAACTGTAAAAGAAACATCAGGAGTGAGAACACGTTCTGCACTGTTTGCAACGTTTTCTGATTGAGCGTCACGTTTCCACAAAACGGCGTGCAACGTTGCGCAATGGGCTTTAAGGTATGTTTTCTCTCATTTGGTGGTTGTGTCAGAGGTGTTACCCAATCCGCTGCAACAACTTTGTAAACACAGCGGTGTTAAAAAGGCAGTAAAAATCAGGGCGCTTGCATACAAAATGGTTCAAGGCACCATGTTTCCGTTGAAATAAACGTTTTGCTACATTTTGTCGGCACTGAACTCAGCCCAGACGTGGCTTTTACTGCTTTCTTTGTCTACAGTGGCTTCTTGTGTGCTCATTGTTGATTTGTCCACAGCGCCCTTAACTGTGTTGGAGAACTCCTCCTCTGTAGCAGCCCCCAGTGCAGCAGCCAAGGGGGTAAGCCACAGTTGAAACAGTGAAGCCGACCAAAGCCTGCACGGACGGTTCCATGTAGGCCCAAAAATGACGTCAAAACCCTGTGACATCCCGTCGCACATGACAGATGTAACCGTATTGCTTGGATTCTAAAAACTCTCATTTGGCCATCAGTGACGCTGCTTTGGTGTTTGACAGGTGAGCCTCGTAGATGGTCTGATTAAACAGTGACGATCCGCGTCAGACACACTCTCTGAGCCATGAAAGTTTTTGTTGCCGCAGCTATGCAGCTACCACAATTAAGGTGTTTCTGCCACTGTTCTACGTCATCAAACCACGATTATGCTACACGATCATGCGCAGTAGATGCTGGTACCAACAGGAAGTAGCCCTGTAGTAGTATTTCATTGGTCCAAAACTGGCTTCACTGCTCTCCATTTAAATCAGCGGGGTGGCTTCGTCCAGTAATATACTGCATATGGCAGCAGCAAGGACAAGGATTCCCCAATGTTTGATTTGGTGCGAGTAGAATTACACGCTGTTTTTCTATGATACAAGATTAAATACCAGTTTTGTAACTAAAAGACCACCATGTTGATCCTACTGCTGATCTCTGTCCCTCTGGGTGCAGCTGTCCCTCCCACGCTGCCTTTGCTAATTTACCCATCAATCCTTTTTCATAAAACAGATTTAATGATTACTGAGCATTCTCCAGTGCACCAAAACAGATCTGAAATTTCCCCCAAAAATCTGCTTCCCCCGGTGAGACTTAATTTCACTCCAGGGAGGAAAATAACTACATACTTTATTTCCATCTAATTCATTTCCTCAAATCAACGCACACCAGACAAGGACACAATGCCAATTAAACTCTTATTCATTTTAGCTCGACACAGGTCCAGTCTAGAAAGAAATCAAAGTGTATAATGATTACATTGCATGTCATTACAGAAACTGCCTCTCTCTCCTTCAATTTGTGTTTAGTCTGTTTTTAATAAACACATTTTTGGAATATTTGGGGCAATTAATTATAATAAGTTTCCTTCCCTCCTTCATACTTCTCCTCTAACCAGACTGATATTTAAGTCATTAATGAGGAGACATAAAATTCTGAGGGAGGGGTGGAAGATCTTTGTGGTGTTTAAAAAACACTCACAGAGCAGACACACAAACAGTACATACAGTAATAGGACAACATGGTGTGCCTTGGGTTTTGAGGTTGCTCACTTTCAGCTTTAAAAACATGTTTGGGAGATTTTCACAGCGGTAACAGTGTAGTCCTTTTAGTTTTTCAGTTTCAGCACAATACAGCAGGACAATGATCCAAAACACATAAACAAGGGTTTTTTAGTGCCAGATTGTTGAATATTCTCGGTCAAGTCAGTCGTGACCTGACCAGACTGAAAGCAAAAATCCAGAGCAAGACGTGAATCTGGCTGCTTCAAAAGAGAAGATACCAAGTAACAGCTGATGTCAGCAGGTCAAAGACATATTGGGCCTTTTTCACAGGAGACATTTTGACTTGTCATAGCAGGAGAAGGTCTTAATACCAACATTAACGATGGCTGCGCTTAATGCAAATGTCCTAATGAGCCATGACAGTGTGACAGTGAACCAGCATGCGCAATAACAGAACCCTGAAACTGATGCAGCTAAATGGAATTCAACTTTTGTTCATTATTTTCTTATTTACCTTATGGATTTCAATTCTCATTTTATTAAGTACAAAGTTATTTCTTCAATTTGAAGTCATACTTTGACATGTTCATTTGAGCTTTAAGATTTAAGACTTATTCTTTAACTTGGCTTTATGTTTGTTTTCATGTTAAACGGTAACAATACAGTGATTTATAGGCTACTATAAATACTTTCATAGCAGTGATAGAGTAAAAATAAAAAAGGGGAAAAGACCTTATTTCGATTGGGCCAGTAAAAAGTGTCTCACTCACTCACAGACACACATAAAACCACTTCAAGCATCACATTCAGAGGGCGTACAGCCAAGAGACCACACACTCCCAACATAAACTCCCTTTACTTTACTTGTACACATGGAGGCCAAATGTAAAGTCACACTCAGTAGCTTCCAATGAACTAATCACGTAGAAACACACTGAAAACCTCCGCCTGCTGCACAATGCTGTAGATTCATTTAGGCAGGGTTTAATTTAGGGGGCTTCAAGGGCATTTAAAAGCATTTTGGGTTTTCACTGTAATTAAATTAACTCTGAATTATCTAAATATACTAGAGTGGAGTTTGATGACATCCAAGGGGTCCTTGAGTTGTTTGCACTTAAAGTATGACTGGCTGAATTTTACTATAGTTTAGTTCACTAGAAAGTGTGACACCTAAAAGTGTGTGGGCAGGGTACATGACCAAGAAAGGGTTCTAGGAGCCCTTGAGGATTTTCCAGTGGTTTTTAAGGGGGCTCAAGGTATCCTTGAGTGAAAACATGAGGTAAGATTATCAGGGTCCCCCCTTATGTTTGTCTCGTGTGCATGTGCAAAAAATAAATAAATAAAAGGCTGTACAAGTGTTTTATGGGGGAAAGAGAAAGCATTCATCACACTTGTTAGATCTCAAGAATACACACAGTGTGTTTTGGTAAGTAACACTGACTATAAACATAACTTTTGTTTGTTTACCAGAAAACTCCACAGGGCACCTTTAAAGCTGCTCAACAAGCCTCACAGTGAGCTCTTACGACACAGTGAAACCCCACACTCATTGCCTCAATTAGTAACTGATGAAGAATCTACTTACTGCAAATGTATAGTAGTGCAGTACAAGTTCATTTAATACCAGGAGCAACAGAGTCACCAGACTAGACATTAGAGGGCCTCATCAAGATAATCTCTCTCATGCAAGTAGGCTACACACATTAAAGACCAATGTATTCTCATGGCCATAAACCTTCACTATGGAGAGAGACAGCTCTGATACCAGACAGTTTCTATTTGGGTCAAACAACAAAATCACCACAATTAATATTTGGTTAAGTTTCGTCTCCAACTTCTTTTGGGGAAATTTAGGTTTTGATCCAGTGTTTACATATCAAAAAAAATCAACAAAGTCTACATTTGGTAAAAATTAATTGAAATTTTACACTAGGCTATATCAGGAAAACAATTCTCTTTTTCCTCAGTCTTTAATAATATAAACAAAACACTGAGGGAAATGATCCGTTATCCACTTACTTTAGCAGGCTTTATTTCTATTCATCTTTAAACTTTGGATGAGAATACTTTCTAAAACCACATTTTTCTGATTCAATCAGGAAGCTGTCAGATAATGAAAGAGGAAAAATGTAAGAGGGAACAAGCACATAATGTACATTTTCTGTTTAGCTTTTATTTTCCTGAAACCCTTAGACTTGTTTCCCCTGCTTATGTAAAATAAAAGAAGTAGGCCTATCCTACATTTAAGTCACTCATGTATGGGTCTGTGGTAATGTTCATGTCATGATCATCATGATCAGTTTCCTTGGCTACAGATGTTCTTGCCCTACCTTGAATCAAAGGAGCACATTTCTCTATTACCACACCATCACATAACTTTATTAAGTCATACTTTGTTTCCAAAATGCTCATAATGTCAGATTGTATTACTTTTTAAATGAATTAACTGCTGAGGCAGCTAAGTCTTTCAGTAGAGATGTAGCTCCTGGCACGCATGAACACGCAACGAATTTCATTGAAATACCTCTCAAATAATAATCTGTTCTTTATTTATAACGTATTATCAGGACATTTAAACATATCTTTAATACTGACTAAATCTTCATGATTTTCTGGTAAATTCGGCATGTACCTACAAGTGGTTACCTACTGTATCGTCGTTAAATCTTTACTTTTGTAACAGTTTCTCCGTACTCTCTTCGCTCTCCTCGGCAGCATCACGGATATTAGCAGCTCTGAAAGCAGAGGATTTTCACCTGATATGGACGAACACAGCTGTGGCTAATAAAATTAGGCGAATAATGGCTCCGTTTGACTCAAGTTGTGCCAAATGAACCGCTATTTATTGACAATATATGCCAATGAGCTCTGACAAAAACAGCGTTCACAAAGCAGCATTCCCCTGATAATGCTCAATTGCAAACTAGCTAAATCAAAGGTTCTAGCTGCTACTGATGTTATAGGCTGCAGCTGCGCTCAACTAATGACATGTCTGTGAAAAGGGTCAGTTGAACTAAAGGATTAAAAAATATTGATGCTTCGTCGTTTTAAAGAAGGCATTATTGTTTTTTAGGAATTTTGAATTGAGTTTGGTGTGAGGGGTCTTGTTAAGAGAAACTTCTAAGATAGGCCTAATGGCTGTTTGGAGCTGGATTCTATTTAATAGCTGCTTGGGGTCCATAGTGAAAGTTTGAGTAGTTTCAAAAATTTTTCTAATAACTGAAAATGTTGACTGACAAAGATGATAATAATAGACAGTCTATATGAAATGTTTTTAAATGGCGCACCTGTAGGGTAAGATGGGAAGACTCCCTCTTGTGTTGTGCATGAAGTGATAAGACATCCATAAACCAAATAACTTATGATCATTGACACTTTTTTGTCCTTTCACAGTCTATGAATTTCAGTTAGGGCATGTTTCTACAGCCTACCATGAAAATAGCATCACCCAAAAGCAAAATATGCTACTTACAGGTCATCTTTTGTTTCAGTTAATAAAATCATTTAAAACATATAAAAACATATAAAGCCTTGTGCTTTTTTACTTCAAGTGGCTATGAAGAAGAGTTGGCTGAAGTGATAAACTTTGAAATTCCATTGCAAAAAAGCTCATTTGAAAATTTGTTCTATTTCTAATTATCTGTGACCCCTAGTGCCAATCAGACAGTGAATTAAAATTAAGCTTCCACAACACATGGGGTAAAATAGTTATGTAGTGATGTGTCCCAAAGTGGTTGTCAAGTTATTTGAAACCCACATAAAAAGATTGGTATTTTTATAAAGCAAAGCAAGAAACAGTAAGATTTAGAATGTAAGTGCTGTGAAAAGAAGAGAAAGCGTCGCTCCATAAAGATTAGAGAAACTACTTTTAGGATGACACGGTTTTAAAAAATCTATTAAAACTTAAAGCAGACTTTAAATAAATAATATTAATAAATATTCAAAGCATCTCCATCACATGAAATGACCTTATGTAGCTTTAATAAAGGTCTAAGCGTGCAAATATTGGATAATGCAACAACTTAAAATTGATTATGATCATTACCTTAATTTTCTAAAAAGAAAACAAGCTTAGTTTTAATCATATCTCCTAAAAGGTGTCAACTCTGTTTTGGTAGTGATGCTAGTAATATCTATTTTTGTTTAAAAATGATAGGAAACCAGGTTTTTATATGGTCAAGGTTACATTTGTTTATAGTTTAGTGAAGGTTTTTGAAGTCCCACTTACTTAACTACAATAAAACCAGCCAGTTTAAGATCAAGATCAATTATTATTTGTATATAGTGTAAGATTTACTTACATCCAAACATTCAATGCACGTTCCCATGAAAATTAGTCTTAAACTTCCATAAAGCTTGACACTGTGATCTCTGGTGTCCTGTTCATTGTCTGGGTATTTGCTTTTTTATAATTTTGTTTTTTAATTTTAATTCCTTAAAAATGACACTTTAGGGTTTTTTGTATGTAGTTTTAAGTTAAGTTGTTACATACCTGCAGGTGGAGAACTTTTTCAGTAAATGCTCACTCACTTTTTAAGAAGTCACCGTGCTTGCCGGGGAATAAACTCCACGCATTGGTGAAAACGAGTGAATCCAGCCTGAGAGAATATGAATTTTCCGGCGTTTCCCTGCGTAACAAAAACAGCACACTGGCAGAACGAGCAGGGAGGCATGAAGACAAGGAGTGATGAGGACTGACTGCTGCTGCCTGCTGAGTAAAGAGCAGTAAAATGACACATGTAGAGAGGGAGGGAGGGAGGAAGAGAGGGAAGGAGGGTTTGGGAGGGAAACCAGAAGACAGATTGACAAACATGAATTACATTTATTCCTCTCTTCAAATAATAATCTTTAAGCTCTCGAGTAGAGTACATTGTTTCAAATCAATAAAAATACAAAGTATGTGGGTAAGAGCTACTTCTTTACTGTAGAATACCGTAGGCCTACACTAAATGAATAATGGGATCACAGATTTAGAAAGGATAATTGATTTTCCAGATGTCACTTCAGCAGAGTACAGAAGGACCAGAAGAATGAGAGGGGTTAGAAAAAGGTGATTTATATCAGAATCCACAGGTCTTTGTAGAGACTATGATGCTTTGTGTAGGGACCTCAGCACTGAGGAGACACATTTTTTAAAGTTACAAATGATCAGCGTGGACATAATAGAGAAGCTGATCGTCTGCCCCCTACTGGCGGTTGATAAAAACAATAATCTCACAGTAAAGGATTGAAAGGGCCAAAAATATGCACTTGGGAACTTTTTGACCCGAGTTGAACATTCCTGACAAAATTTCTCTTTCAATGTAATTTGTAATTTTGGCCTTATACTATTATAATGAGCAGGTTTAGGGTTTACACTAACACTTAAAAAGTCCTTTAAATGTTTCTGTTCCACTGAGATGGACTGAGGCAGCATTTAAGATTGGACTTCCTGATTCTTTGGTTGGTTTTTAAAGTTTTGAGTCCACCGTTTGACTTTACTTGTCTCAGGGGTTTGACCTGAGTGATTGGACACCCTTATCTATTTATTTGCTTGCTTTTATTGGTCTGTTCACAGGGAGCCCATGTACAAGAGAGCGAACCGTGCTGTATAAAGCAGAACGGTTTTCTTGAACAGGCATAGAACATGTCTTTTTTCATACATGGGCATCAGACTTAGAACGTTTACATGACAATACTTTACAGTGCCCACCCAAGCCAGTGCCTGAAGAGATATAGAAGTTTCTGCTGCCACACTACCAGACTGCAGAGCAGCTCCCCCACCCAAGCTATCAGACTTTTAATTCATCCTCAGCACTGCTCCACTGAATATAGTTTATTTCTGTTAACCATTTTTATAATTGCTTCTGTATTAATGTATATTGTCTGCTACGTAGCAGAAGGGAGTTACCAAACTCACTTTGACTATATAACCTGTTTCGCCTACTTACCTGCCTCCTTTTATGGACATGGGAAAACAATTTGTCTTACTTTTCATTAAAATAATAAGACGGCTAATAAAATTTGCAGTCAAAAAAAACAGTCTGCTGGACAGTGTGTAGCTGTTGGCTGAAAGATAGATTTTCAGGCAAGCCTAACGATGTTGGTGTCGCTCTCAATGTTTGATACACAAAAAGTTTGAGGTAAAAAAAAATAGAAGAGAAAGAAGAAATAAAGAATTTTGTTTTTGATTAATAACAATAAGATGTTTGAACCTCTGATGTTAAATGTTTACAGTTCTGCATCTCTGACTTTTACTTTCTGCAATGTGAATGTAATTTCAGAAGTGTGTGTAATTGGCTGTCCTAAATCTGTTCTAAATCTTAAAATGACTTTTACCTCAAGATCCTTATTTTTTTAGTCACTGAGACATTTCACCAGAAGCTCACAGTAGTCCTTGGTTGGATTCAAACCATAAAGACGCCTTATTTATGATTGTCAATGTCCGTATGAGGAGACAAATGAAAAACACTTTAAAAAACAGACGTCTGTAGTTTCTTGAGAATTTATTTCATATATTCTGCCCGTCCATCACTTATATGTTGGTTAGTGTGACTCTCCAAATAGCAGCGCTGGTGTTCACCGGCAGTGGTCAAGTTTTTCTATGATTTATTCTACATGGAAGAATAGTCACCTATCATTACCACTCAGCCTGTCTGCCTTCCTGCCGCTCCTCCTCCTCTGTGGTTTGTGTGTGTGCACCAACACTTGTCTGTCCTACATCATCTAAAGTATCTCTGACAGCTCACCGTGAGTCTCACACCATGAGCAAGAGGTGTGTGTATGTGTGCGCGCGCGCGTGGTGGCATTCGTGGCAATTAAAGAGTGCCTTCACAAGGCCCCAATGAAAACAGGCTTTTACTACCTGCAACAGCAAATACTGATGTGAAGAATGTGTTTATGGTCTTTATGTGTAACTAAGGCCTCAGGTTTACTTACATGGCATTCAGAGTGTGGTTGTAGTAGGTGTAGTGGCTGGCGTAGTGTGGTGGGGATGATGCCTTTGGTATGAGACACTCGGATTCGATTCACATTTCCACCAATGTGTCCCTGAGCAAGACACTTGCTCCAGAGGCATGCGAACTCTGACATATAGAGCAACTGTAAGTTGCTTTGGATAAAAGCATCAGCTAAATGAATAGATGGTTGTGGTGGACAGAAGGCTACATTGAAGTACAGTAAATAATTAATTTGTCTGAAAAGTTCTGAATTACTGTTAAATAACACCACATTTGAAATTACATCGACTTCTTTATGGACATCAGTTTTTTTCTCTCTCTCTTTTGCTACCAGTGGACATTTTTGTGAATAAAGGGTTTTATATTTGTATTTCTTTTACTGATTTTTGTTCAGTTTCTTTGTGTATGAAATGTGTCTCACCAATCAGACGTTGCCCACCTGCTTTCATGATCGATGAATCTGTTAATTGTTTTCCAGGTAACTCAGTTAATCATTTGGTAGATTATGTGACAGACAAAGTCATCAAATATCTGCAAAAATTATTTGTAACCAACAGTTAACCAAAGATATTCAACTTAGTATGATGTTAAAAAAGAGCAAAAGAAGCATATTCTGACATATATTTGTTATTTTTGATTTAAGTGAGCGGTTTAAAAATAGTCGCTGATTAATTTTTGTGTTGATCATTGCAGCTCTAATCTATATGCCCTGTTTTTCAATGCTGCAGTGACACAAAGTTCGTCTCACTCACCTTGCTTTGACAAATCACAGAAAACTGTGGGAAACCTCTGAGGAGAGCTGGTTGTTGTATTTTCACTTTGGAAATGCTGCCCTCCTGTGGTGTCTATGGGAATCACATGTTGATGGATCATTAAGTTTATTCATTAATTATTTTATTATATATTTTCATACACAATTAAAACCCACTTTGTTCTGCTGCCAAGTTATTCCTCACTCCCGTCCACAATGTATTATGTCCAGGGCATTCATTCAAATGTCTTTCTAACATTTTCAGTCAATTTGAATAATTCCAGTAAAAAGGGAAATAACTCTGGGAGTCCCACCAGTCAGTGTTTTTATAGCTGCATTCCTGTTTTTACTGTTAGTTTCATTTGTTTTGTTTTGTTTCACTTTGTAGAATCTCATTTAATTAAATTTTTATTGGTTTCATTTTGTTTAAATTAAGTTTAGATTCTTGAACTAAACCACGCCTTAAACACATTTCATTTCCGCACTTAAATTACTTTCCGTTAACTTTCCCTTTTAATTTTGTTTTGCTTCATTTTTTTGGGCCACTAAAACTTTACAACACATATCGACATATAATAAATGTGCAATACCCTGGAGTGCAACACTATCTTAGCTGTTAACAATAAGTTGTACTGTCCTGTTTCATCTACAGTTTTACAGATCAGAGTAATCTACACACTTATATATATTTTAGTTACAAATATATATTAGTTTAGCTGAAACTCTTTATATTTTGAATTTTGTTCCTATTTTTGTTCTGTTTGTTATGTGGGAATGCATCGTCAGAATTGCACTCATTTTCTTTGTATTCTGTGCAATGATCATAAAGGAATTTGATTCTGAGTCTGAATTATACCTTTATAAAGTTGATAAAAATTCAGTAACTTGGTGAAGTCTGTTATTAACCCTTCAAATAATATTTCCCCATATTTCCAATAGTATCTCATTGCAGAGAACCCAAACCAGTTGGGGGATTAGCAGGGAAACAAAATGGGAAACACCGTCGGCATCTAAAGGCCATTAGAGAAACTGCAGCTTAAGATGGACTGCATTGACTTCAACTTGTCATATCCATACAAAATACTGCGCCAGCTGAACAGTGTTTTCAGGTAGAAGCTCTGCTTTTCAAACAGGTTAGCCTGCTGTGTGTTTAAGTTTAGCTCAGCGCTCCAACTGATGATGAAGCTTGCTGGTGTACACAGACTGCTGACTTGGCTGTTTCGTTCCCACATTGCATGACAAGGATAGTTTAACATTTATACAATCATCAAATAGAGGTCTGAAATATTTGTATGAGTAGGCCTATGTATGTAAGCATATCTCTGTGTGTGTGTGCAGTTTGTTTACAGTTTGCTATAAAGAGTTGGTCAGTGGCCGAGGTCTTTCTGCAGCGTAATCCCACAGCCTCTTTCTGGAAAACACAACTAGCAATGGAACCACTGACTCAAATTTTGGATTGCATTCTCATGACAAAGCATTTGTCTCAATTATAGAGGGCTCTGAGGGTATAAAAGAGAATGAGGGCGCATATGAGCACACACACGCACGCACACACGCACACACACACACACACATACACACACATAGTACTTTACATAACACACACATTCAAGGGAGACCACACTGTGGAGCAGATCTAGTCCCAGGATGGGCAGGGTGAGTAGAGATGAAGGATTACAGTTAGGTTTAGGTTTTAATATATTAGCCTGTCTGTGTGAACAGTAGCCATGACGGTTTCTTCCTTTTGGTACTCAGCATCGCTGTTCAAAATGTCTTCACACTGAATTGACATTTGGGGACGTGTATCTGTTTGATTGATACCTCACAGATCAGAAGAGCGACATTATGTGGTACAAGCACTGGCCCAGTTCATTTAACTTAGCACAAAGACTGGGGAGAAAAAAAGCCTTGTCTGCTTTCACAACAGTGCATTTAGAGAGTTTTAGCCTTAGCAGAGGCAGGCGCTCTCAGAGTCCTCTTTCAATTAACATCTTGTTATAGCGAGCGAGTCATCAAATCCATCCCACAATCAACTGGGTGTTTGCAGGATCCTTGAGATGAAATGAAATATGGCCTTGCTCTTTTTGTAAAACACAACCAAAATATCCCCATGCTATTTGTATTAATAATGACAGGCAACATCAGTATACACCAATGACCAATGTAACTGATAATAAAACTTTTGGCTCACATTGTACAAATTGAGCATGGACATACGTACGATCATTTCCAGCTACCACCTTTGTTTAGATTGTGATCCTGATGTTGAGAATTCGGGAAACGCCTTCAGAGCAGCGGTCAGGTTGGTTGATTGAATTTGCTGGGTTTTTCAAAGATTGCTGGGTATTTATTTTTCAAGAAATGTCATGCCATCACTGTTTAAAGTGAATTTAATGTTGAGAGAGTGAGAGGCACAAACCTGTTTCCACTTCTGATTGACTATAGCTGGGAAGACTGCATTAGACAATACATGTCTTGATGTAGGATGTTAAACAGCAGTTTTTTGCCTATTCTGACAGTTTGTGTATCCAGGTTTGGGCTTGCAGGCTTAATTTTGTTAAGTCTGAACATTTAGGAGGCAGAAAACTGGTCAGAAGTTAGATAACCTGCTTTCTTTCTCCTGTGGACCTCTGTTTTCTTTCTAAAAACCTAACTATGTTAACCTGTAAAGTCTGTGTGTTTAGTAGGATGTGTTGTTCAGAATCAGCAAACTGAGCCCAGACTACACAAACACAGACAAACATTCAAATTAGAGTTTGCAGACTTGAATTTATTTTACAAGCTAGCAAAATATTATATACATATATTATCAAGCACTTTTTTAAAAAGTATTTAACATTTGTTGATATTCACTCATGTGCTTTCCACCAGATCATCTTCTACGAGGACAAGAACTACCAGGGTCGCAGGTATGAGTGTGACAGCGACTGCAGCGACTTCCACTCATACCTGAGTCGCTGTAACTCGGCCCGAGTGGATAGCGGGACCTGGGTGATCTACGAGAGACCAAACTACATGGGGTACCAGTACGTCCTGACCAGAGGCGAGTACCCCGACTTTCAGAGCTGGAATGGCCTCAACGACAGAGTCAGCTCCTGCAAGATGATTCACTTCGTAAGCCTTCGAACGCACTAAGTTTCTAGGATACAGTGGCGACGACAGCATAATGTTTTACTCATGCACCATCTAGTTTGGCATTAGTTATGCTAATATTCTATGCTCCTCCATTTTTACTCATTTTCAGGGATATCAGCCTATAAAATCTGCAATAACACCTGCCTAACATTGTTAAATAATTAAAAAAGCTGCCAAGACATTTGATTTTGAAGTATGAAAACATTTCAATTTGAAGACGTTGCAACAAAACCTATATAAAAAAACATTACTGCATCATATCTTCTTCATTTTGCCTCTCTCTGATTCCCCTTTGCCGGCATCCTCCACCAGGCCAGTGGAGATCCTTATAAGATCCAGCTCTATGTAAAAGGGGACTTTGGTGGTCAGGTGTTTGAAGCGACTGAGGACTGTCCCTCTGTGCTGGAGAAGTTCCACTGGAGGGAGATTCACTCCTGCAGGGTCCTGGGAGGCTGGTGGGTCTTCTACGAGCACCCTCACTTCAAGGGCCGCCAGTACCTGCTGGAGAGAGGCGAGTACCGCAAGCCAGTGGACTGGGGCGCCGTCTGCCCCACTGTGCAGTCTTTCAGAAAGCTAACTGAGTAGCCACTTTCCTTTTGTTTCATCTCATTGGCTCCTGATTGGCTCATAATTGAGACCTGAGAGACCAACACACAGCAGCAGCTACAATAAAACTGAATGATGAGTAATTACAGGGTTGTGTCATCACTGAGTGGGAGTGTCTGAAAGTACGAGTGCACTGTGCTGTACATGAGGGATTGTGATCTTGACTTTTTGGTTGAAGGACTTTAGCCTCAAGGGACACTTGTTCTGTGTGAAAGCTTCAGAGATAACGCAGTAAGTGGACCTTGAGTTGTCAGACAGAGCTGTAAGAGATTACTGAACCTTTCGCTCCATGCGAAATGTTTCAGTTAATAGCAGAGGTATGAACTCTAGTCGCACGACTTGGTCTTGAGTCATGAGGTTTACTTTCATTTTTGTCAAAGATAAATAAAATATTATGAGGTGCGCACATTTGAAATCAATCTTCAGACTCTGACTTTGTGTA
The DNA here is from genome assembly GCA_029875015.1 of Lepomis gibbosus. NCBI lineage: Eukaryota > Metazoa > Chordata > Actinopteri > Centrarchiformes > Centrarchidae > Lepomis > Lepomis gibbosus. The sequence goes on along the minus strand of JAPMOB010238490.1, from coordinate 7,094 downwards.
CTGACACACACCACAGTACACTTCTACTGCAGCAATGTGGAGCGTTAACACACTGGAGGTCCGCAGAAACAAGATTTAAAGGGGGCATTAAGTACCTGGAATATGACAACACATTCTCAATCCAAACTCGTTACATGCTTGGTCAAGACCCCCTGGCTCTGGGTAGGGCTCTGCTGTCAACAAATAACGTCCATTTAGAATTTCAAAATAAAAGTACTTGTTAATGTTGCAAAACCTCACAAATTTCCTTGTCTCCTGGTTGAAAGTCCAGTTTCTGGCTCACCCATTCACCCCAGCCAACTCCTCAGTCGGACTTTTATTTTAAATATCCTACACCTACCTTTACTGTTCAAAAGTGATGCAACAAGGTTTCCCCCAGTGCTTTAAACTGTGACGCCAAGGGGCTCAAACTGACGACTTGACAGTTGAATAGAAACCAAATTGTACTTTTTTTTTTTTTTAAACATAAAAAAATCTAAAACTGCTTAACGGGTCTTGAAGATTAATCCATAATAATGTACGTATGCACAATTTATACTTAAGGAGCTAAAATTTGCAAACTCGTTGGTCCTTTAAGATTCTTCTTATAGTTGTTGGATGTCTCTAAGAAGCAGTGGTTTTAAGGAGATTTGGGAGAAATCAGGCTTCTTACTGAGAGTTCAATTTTGTAATCAACTGTTAAAGGAGACCTATTAGGCTTTTCAGTAATTTATGACTTACCTACAATGTTACGATGTTGGATGTTCATGTTAAACAGGCCCAAAGCTTCACATAATGAGGTAAAAGTATTTAGAAGAAATTCCTGTGAGCCAAAATCTCAGATTTCCTCCTGTTCTGAACTGAATTCTCAACAGTTTTTTTAACCAACTGATCCGTTTGATGACACACGGAGCTAGATGGAGCCGGTGTTGTATTTATTGTAATTTATGCTCAGTCTGTCTCTACAGCTCAGGCAATAACAGCCTGGTAACTGCTTCAGGTCTCGGTCAATCAGAAGACGGTGGACTTTGAGGGGAGGGATCCTTAAAGAGACAGGAGCATCTACAGCTTATTTCAGACAGAGGCTGAAACGAAGGCCTACATGAAGGGCCAGTATAAGATAGAAAAGGATTTTTTTGAACTTTGAATCATGCAAAGCTACCATACAGGAATCACAGACCTACACTATAGGACTGGAACTGCAGTACAATAGGTCTCCTTTAAAAGAGTTCAGTCTTCTTCGTTTTATATCACTCAGTGTATGCAGAAGTGTTATCCTGTCAAACAAATCAAAATGAAACTATAAAACAACCTATTTTATTGTCAGATCTGTTTACAACGGGTGCTCATTATCACAGTTTATAATTGTTGCATTTACATCTTATCTCACATGCCAAACTTTGGGCAAATGTCTGTCATGCAGTAAGTTGTGTGGCATGCTGGTTTATTCCTATCTTTTAGTCCTGATCTTCTTCTTCCCTGTTCAGACTGAGGGTTGTCCTTCGTTAATGAAGCTGAGCTGAGCGGTTTGCTCCCCCCACTCCAACTCCTGCAGGTTCAGGAGGGGTTCTCGGGAGCGGGTTGCCATGCTGGAGGGTTGGAGCGTGGGATGGAGCTGAGGCTGGGAAAGGGAATGGGGATGAGACTGGGACATGAACTGGAACTCGGGCTGGAACTGGAGCTGGGACTCAGACTGGGACAGGAGCGGGGGACGGGATTGAGGCTGTGTTTGTGGCTCACTACAAGATCCTGCTACGTCCACCAAAAGGGGAGTGATGGATGAAGAGATTGAGGGGATGGAGGAGGAAGAAGAAGAGTAGGGATGTGGCATGATGGTGTGCTCATGGGGAGAGCTGTTGAGTGACGGGGGAGCTGAGCAATGAGACACTGGTGGGGTGGCGCTAGCATGATGAGGAACTGGAGGATTGTGAGAGGTGATGATTCGGGAGGCTGAACACTGAAGTGGATCAAACTCTCCTTTTAACACCTTCGTGAAGCTCAGCTGAGGAGAGGCCGGTCCAGGTACCAGGATGGACGAAGGGTTTTGATCGTCTGAGCGGTCCACAGGTGTGTGTTGGGTAAGACGGGGTGGTGCCGGGGAGCAGCTGTGTGATGTCACGCTGAGAGGCGGAGTCACAGCATTGGGTATCAGCAGTGTGGAGGTGTTATGGAAGAGGGGTTTGAGAAGACGTGTCATTTCCTGCAGCTCCTGACTGACAGCAGTTACCTGACGGGAGAGGACGTTCATCTAGAGAAAGGGGAGTCAGACACAAGAGTCATAAATGCTGGTTGTCTTGTTGTCAACTTTAGGATACTGTCATACAGTAATGTCAAATCTTGTCTTAAGGCTCCAAATTTACTATTTAGTCAAAGTCAGTTTTTCTCCGTAACACCTTAGTGTGAGTAGCCTTACCTCATGTTTTAGCTTAGCAATAGTCTGCATGGTGTCACCCTCATCATGGGCCCCTGGGGACAAATAACGAATTGGACACACACACATTCATGCAAGTAAGCTGACTGATAATCAAGAATGAATTAGTGAGTAATACATAAATGTGTCTTTGCAGCTCTACATCTCGAAGCATTTCTTTTTAATGGGATCTTGTCCAGTCTGATATATAGTATGCATATATGTGTGTGTATGTGTGTTAACCTGAGGTAGCTGAATCGGGGCTGGGTAGGAAACTCTGAGTTGCGCTGGGAGAAAAATCAAATTTTGGAGCTGAACCACTTTGGTTTTCTGTCTCGATCCCATCCACAAACCTGAGGACAGACAAGCGGAGGGAGTCAATGAATTTCACCCAAGACAATCAGGTAAGAAGTCAAGAATTCTGGCATTCCAACTTGGAAATAAACTCTATGGGAATAAACTGATTACTTTATTTTCCAAATTGCAGATTATTCTTAGTCAGCATACTGCACTGTCCTAAACAGAGAACAAAACTGAGACTTTTCAGGATTTTAAGACACTTTAATTTCCGTCTCAAGGATTGCTGCTTAATGAGTTAGTGTGAGACAACGAGTCAGAAGCTCCTCAATGTTAAAGCTATTTCTCATTGGGGCTTAATTGATGTAACAGGGAAAGGTAAGACAGAGTCTAGCTTGGAGTTAGTTAGTTATTTCTTTCATGTCCTTGTTAGGGAGACGACAGTTAGACTGATAAGGTAGAGACAGTAATTCAGATGTCAGGCAAGCAGATATCAGTGTTTTCTGGGAATCTTACAAGGCTGAATCTTATAACTCTGTTTACAAGAATTTACTGGCTCCACAGATTACAGTACACCTCATGGATAGTTATAGATTCAAATATGAAGAAGCATTGTAATCTAAACATCAGACAGACTGATGAAGAACTATGTGGAAAGTGTTGCATGTGGATTGAAGGACACACAACGGGTCTTTATTTGAGCCAATGACCAACTCTTTACACATGAATAGAGGGATGAACAATAACCCTATTTGGATAATTAGTAAATCTCTATAGATCCAGGAAGGATAGATATCCCCAGACAGGAAGTGTCCTTCAGATTTGGTGTTGGCATTTCATGTGTTCACATGTTGTATGCTGGCACTGTATCTCCTCTGCCGGGCCCAATTAACCATGCTATGTTAAGTCTTCATCAGTCTCCAAAACCGTGGCTCACAATAATTCTTCACCACACATGGTGTAAGCAGACTGAAAACCATTCCTACCTTACAACACAATGTCAAGATAAAGGTCACATGTCTCTATAGGTTACACATGCAGGCAGGTACAAATGGCTTTTCCTTGTTCAAGATAACATACAAGATCCCACATGTCCCTTGTGACTTTCCATTATTCATAAACACAAACTGGACATGGCTAAATCGCCAAAGCAATAAAAAGATTCCTCATTCATTCACTGAACCCAAGTGCAGTATATCATGAGAAGTCTCTTCTTCTGTGGTATCCAACAATTTTGTCAAAATGCTGCAAAGCTAATAATAACCCCTCTCATCTGGGATCTCCAGGTGCCTGATTAAGGCTCTGGCTGATATCTTCAGACATTTATTACACCTAAATTCCCTCTTACCCTTATCAGTAATGGGACTGAACAATTTCTACTGAAGGTAGACAAATCCCTTGGGAGCAGGAATGTGCTCAGCAAATTTCATAATAATTTACCTTGTAAATACCCTATGTGCAAATCTGGCATTTTGGTATTATTTTGGTATAATACTGGAGGAAAAATCATGCAATGCTCATGTAAATGTAAATAGTGCTCATTGAATTCAATGGCAATCTAAATATTAAATTCCATTATTTATCATTGTCACTGTTGTTTATTTCCCAACATGATGGTGCAAGATAAAAGATCAGGGAGTCGTCGAAATCATGGGATTCATCATCTGGGGACAATAAATATCAACGGACAGGGACGTTTGTTGTGTGTCTCCCTCGCTTCTTCTACTATCTGTAATACAGCCGCGCAGACAGATCCTTAGGCTTTGATATAAGTAGGACAAAATAAGCCCAAACAGTGTGCCAGTTCTGGACCTTCCTCGTCTACTCTTACTTAATATGCAAACACCCAGAGAAAACAACAAAGTTAATCATCGAAGAGTTTCACCGTCTAATGATGGAGCATGCAAAATAAACAAATAAGTTATAAAACAGTATGAATTTAATAATGATTGCTGAATACAGAACTTAGTAACTATATTTTCGTAGTTGCATTCTTTGTGGGGAAACCTTTCTGTTTATAATCTAACATTGTAACAGAATCTTTATCAGGACATCAAAATGATCAAAGCTTCCCAATTCCTGTGTAGCCAAAACATTTCAGCACGGAAAATCGTTTTTAGTTTCTATTATCTAACACACCGATCTCAGAGAGTTACACGCTTCGGCTCTCTAAACTCTACAAAGTTCACTTACTTGTCGAACTCAGAATCATCATGTGCATACTGCACCTCCAGGTGAATGGATCATGACAGAGAGCGCTTATGGAAATGTTACCCAGACGATGTCAGTCAGCAGGTCAAAGGTCGCACTCAGTGAGAGCAGATGAGGAGGAGAAGCTGCACACACCTGCATACTAATTACCGACCAGACTCCCATATGCTCTATGCTAATACAGACCAAAGCTGTATCTGACTGTCATCGCTCCTTCATTCACTATTCCCTCTTTGTAGGACATGGAGATTTTGGACATTGATGAATGATAATTTTGCGTCACCACTGAGAGTTGTAGTATTACATAACAGAAAGTGCTCTGAACCCAATATCTGTCACAACCCCCCCTGCTCTGACCCAGTTGTGACATCTGGAGCATGTGTAAAAGAGCTTTTTATTATCATTTTCTCTTTTGTATGTATGTGGGGTAGTGTTTTCTTTTTTCTTTCTCTCTCTCTCTCTCTCTCTCTCTCTCTCTCTTTCCCCATCTTCTTGCTTGCAGTGAAGTTGGTAGGCGTGACTGTTGCCGTGGGAGCTGGCTCCACACACCTGGACTTCATCTAATTTGTCTCACCTGATCCATGCTTCCTTGGGTTCCAGCTCTATTTAAGCAGCAGCCAGACATCCTTTGCCCTCTGCTTTGTTAAGTCCTGTCACTATGTCTCAACCCTAGGTTGCCTGAAAACATCCCTCTTACTATTTCTCTTATTTTCAAATCCAAGTGTTGACAGGTTTGAACCTGTGTGCTCTGTACTTGAGAATAGTATTCTGGACATTGATTCTCCTGCCTGGATATTTCCTCTAACCTGCCTGTCAGCCTACCCCCAGTTTGCCAGTCTGTTCCCACAGTCTTCACTGTCGTTCACCTGTCCAGTCTGTCCACCTGCTCCCCTGCCCAGCTTCACATTCGTCGGCTCAGTCTGCCAGTCTGCTCCCTGGCCTCAGCTTAAACCCACCTGCTCGGCCTAGTCAACCTCAACCTGGCAAAATTACAGAAATGTTAAATCCCACTTATTCAAATGGTGACTTTGACGCAACACTATGGAAACAATGTAAAATGGCCTTAATTTTGTAAATTATGCCCCTTTTTCCCTAAATATCTCAATGGAAAACAGACACAGTGACACAATTTATGCTTGTGTGCACCCTCACACAGCTGTACTAAAATAAATTGATTCCTCCCTCCGAGCGTCTGCTGCCGCCTCTCTGGGGACTCCATGCAAATTAGCCTGTAGAAGGTTCGTGTTTATGAATAAAGTCACAAAGAATGCAAGTCAAATCACAGCGGGTTACTACCACTGAATGCACTCCTCCAGCCAAGCTTACAACAAGCACCCAGTTAATAAATCAATGAATGGTTCCATACCGAGGGCTGAGGTCCGGCTGCAGGCAGCTGAAGCTCACCATGGGGATCTGCAGATTGGCCGGCCGGGTGTGATCGCTCACCGGTCTGAAGGTTCGGGCCGGCAGCAGCGGGGAGCGTAGAGGGGAGCGCAGGGGGGAGCGCAGGCCTCGTCCCAGCCTGCCCAGGGGAGGCATCTTGGGAAGAGGCGAGTGTTCACCCTCTGACCCTGATCCCTCCTCGTCCTCCTTGATGGATGGAAGCTTCTTCATGATCCCTCCGTTGCTCTCGCAGTCTGCCTTAAGAGTGACAAAGAGGGTCCGGTAAAATGTAATCGTTTGTTTGGAACAAACTGAGAGCAATAGAGAAGAAGTGCATCACTAAGCCATTGTATTCAAAATCACATATGTAATATAACATTTATTGTTTTCTGACATCTTTCTGAAGCTGTCTCACCATATGTGCACTACCGATATTTCCGCAAATGTAGTTTTTTATTATGCATACTGACATTTCCACTGTGAACACACCACATACTTAAAACCTGGAATTGGGACACAGTGCAAGGATTAACGATACGTAAGGAAGGTTGAATCAGTGGAGCTTCACTTCACTCTTTGACCGGACGGGGGAGATGCTGAGCCTTTGAAAGCATCGCCGAGAGTGAGCAGTTGCCATTCACAATAGCTGTAATGGCGCTGATATCCATTCAGTTTCTCATTCAAAACCAAGCAAGCATAAACACCATTCACTCTTTCTGAAGGCTTTCTACGAGCTTGGATGAAAAAATATAGATGAGCTTTGTAGATGTTCAGGACTCCAAACAAGTCATAACAGATTGTCCTTTCAAAGGAA
>JAPMOB010238489.1:0-10647 GCA_029875015.1 Lepomis gibbosus | reverse complement strand
AAATTTTAAGCCAACAGGGATGAGAAGTCCCAGTACAGATGAGTAGATTCCCAGTATGCTGTTAAGCTTTGAAACAACCCTCTTGTTTGAAATGATTGGATGAGGCTGAGCTCAACATGGGGACAGGTCTTTTTCTCTAAATATGAAAATTTTGCTCAAATGTGAAAGGGAACTCATCAATGATTTGTTAAATGCTTAACTGTCATGATCTGTTAATGCAACAACAAAGACTTATATAACTGTATAATGTATTCTGAGCAGTTGGTGATGTCCATCCTAATGACAAATAGCAATGTGTTTTCCCTCAGGGAACTTCTGGATGGTGGCCATGGTTTTTGCCACAGTGCCGTCGGACCAGCTCATATTTGTTGCCTTCAGAATTGAGGCAGATAATTGTAACCTGTATTTTGTTTTCAACAAACTAAAAGAGAAAACATTCCCTTTTCCTCTTTTATCTCAAAGTTGAGATGAGCAATTCTCTTGATTGGCATGTAAATATGCATATATGTGACAGAAATGCTTGCAGATATTAGGTAACACAAACAAGATAGCTGTTGATCCTTATAACCAGTCAGATGCAGCATAAATTACCATACATGCCTGTATTCATGTAGTCAGAGGCAAAAGCGTCATAATGATATTCTAGATTTAGCTAACATTTCATGGTCGCTTGTCAAAGATTTAACACATGGAAACTGCCACACCAACCCACACACATACAGACACACTGGCCTCAATACAATTGTGAACCTTTTGACCTCTGGCAGGATGGTTCCAGCACAGCTTCATCTCTGGGCTGACTTTTGTCCAGGAGCAGCAACGCCCAGCCAGTGTAAACTCCAACCACCACTACTGTTGGTGGACAAGTCTCAACACATTCCTGCTGTTCTGCTGTTTTACAGTTGCTCAGGGCTGATGTGGCTGTTGGTTCACATCATAGCAGTTCAAGGTGACAGGTTGTACTTCTGTCAGAGTCATTCCAAGCAGCTTAACCATGTCTGTGCTTCACATAGAATTTATTCAAATGGATTTTTCCCCATCCAAACAATGATTTTATTTCTGTTTTATAGTATTTGTGACTCTCAGTAATCTGACTGCAAATGAAAAAAAGGATTGTGGGACAAAGGAAGTGTTTGCCAAAATTGTGCATTTAAAGAACAATTATTGGTTAGCTTCGGAATTCAATGCTTGGTGCAGTTTGTACCACAAATAAATACTACATATCCAGGGTTCCTACAAATTTTCCATTTCAAAATTCCATGCTTTTCCAGACTGAAATTCCCAGACTTCTTGGTAGATTTTTCAGACCATATTTGACATCTTGAGTACAAATAGCTAGATGTTTATTATGTAAATAAATGATTTTAAAATCCAACTGTTAATATGTATGTTGCATTCTGACTATATCTGCTATTATGTTGTCAATGCCAAATAAGTGCCAGAGAAGATTGTAGCTAGGTACTGTAGCTCATAAATCAATTTTGTGGCCGTTGTGTCCACACTCCACACTCTGCGTTCAGCTGTCAGACCTCTCTTGCCAAAGAGGAAGTACCGGTGCTACCAATACACATTATTTTCCCTTAAAGGTTGAGTGTGTAATATTTAGGAAGACCTATTTACAGAAATGCAATATATAAAGACCCTGCATAATGAACAGTTATATTTTTATTAATTTAGAATGAGCCATTTCTATTTACATATACCACCGGTCCCCATACATGGATGTCGCCATGAGTATGTGAATGCACTGTGTGCCGCTAGTTGCAATTTGCAACCCTCACCACTAGATGGCACTAGCACACTGAACCTTTAACACAACTACGAAACGATGTTCTAATACTGTTTCCCCCCATATTTTTAGTAACTTTTATAAATAACTAAAATAATTTGAAATAAGTTAAATGATTTAATGGAAACACAGCCATAAAAGTATTTAAAGTTTCCATATGCATAAAAGATAGTTAATTTTCTTTTTTTAATGACTTTGATCGCTCATAAATGTTTAGACAAGATTAATATTTGATTATTTATGATGCTATGTATTAGTGATAGACTGATTAATGGGTGCCTGCACTCACAACTCCAATAAACAAAAAATGTCTGCAGACACATCTGCAGGCACCCTCATCACTTTGGCTGCAGTGGAACTGTGTCAGCGCTCCTCCTTGTGAGTTTTGGGAAGGTGGTGAAAAAGACTGTTTCGAGCTTCTTTTCTAAAATGTTAATATGATTCTCCCATCCAAAGTGACAGCAAATCTAATCTAAAACCATTACTGGCTAGCATTAAATATATAGGATGCTATACTCTAAAGAATAATGCAGTTGAATGATGTCACTTCTGACAAACTGTACCTCATTCTATCTTGAACACCAGTGACGTTGTGAAATCTACAGCATAACCCAATGTGTTTTTATACTTTTTTTAAGATAACATAATAATTACATAAATATAAATTAGATAAAATAATTAATAAAACTTCCTTCTAAAACAACACATCAACAGCTAAGATAACCATGTACAAGATGTTGAATTATACAAGATTTTTCTTTGTTTTCTTTGTTTCTGCCTGAAAAACTGAATATTTTTTCATATTCTTCCCATTTTTCATACTTGTCCAGACCTTGAAATTACTAAAATCAAATTCCAAAACTACACTGCATGGGAACCCTGCATATCTCCAGCTAAATAATAATAGCTGCGGCCATTTTTGAGCACATATACACTTTTTTTTACTACTGCACTATTTCGCTGCCTGTGTGCTCACATACTACTGAACTCCAAAATGTTCAATACATCTATATATAAAAGACTTGCTTATTCTGAATCAACCAACTAGAGGCTGTTGCTGTAAATAAACACACAAACACAGTCACAAACACCCCTCAGCTTAACAAAGCTGCTCATGCTACCTAACTACTTAGGCGGCTTGTGAGCGTATTACTCAGTATCAAAGTTTAGAGACCGTTTTAGCATTGTAGCTAGTTCCTGTTGGCTTGAGCAACCAGTTTTTCCCCACCTACACTAAATGGTGTCTTTTTCTGAAGAACATCTTGATCTTAACTCTGATGCTGTTAACGCTACCTCTTCACATTGATGCTGCTGACTAATAACCCAAACTCACCAAGACTGCAACGCCTCAGACCTCCTTCCTCAGGCCCCCCAGACCTCTCTCCTGGATTTTCTAAAACTCACAACCCCACCTAGCTAGTTAGCTAGAAATGTAGGTAGCATGTGCAGCCTTGTTTAGCTAAAAATAAAAATATTTTAGTTTCTGTGTATTTTACACAAGCAACTAGATATTTGAGTCAGAACAACTCTGACATTGCTGCATAGCTAAGTGTTAACAGGCTATTTCTAGTAGCCTAAATTAAGCTTGCTAGCTTAAGAAGCATAATTGCTTGACAGATTAGAGGATGGTGACAACATCCCTGTCATGAAAAGACAGACAGAAATATAAATTATCGTGAAAAGTGACATGATGAAACTAGAAAGGCACTCAGAGCGAACAGACATCCGCAAATAGTCCAGTTTTCTATGATATGCAAATTTGCAAGTGGAACCACTATGTCTGCATATATTTCCAAAACTGTTAGAATAATAATATGTCAAATATGGTTGTGTCTAGCTCAAGCCTCATCATCTCGGTTGTGCATATATTATGCAATTGTTTGGAAAATCTGGAATTACAGATTAATCTGGAAAAATTACGTCCCTGAGGCCCATTTGGTACTGCATTTGTTTCTAAAGTGAGTTTTAAGTGGCTGATATGATTTGTTTGATGTTTAATTGCACAGTTTTCACCTTAATTATGTTTTGTATTTGCGATGACTTAAGTTAATTTTGCTATAGACACCCATTGTTAGAATTGATCTATCTTGCAATGTTAACGAAAGTGAAAAATAATTAGTCTATACTGTGATTCTGATTAAAAAAATTATGGATTCTGCCATGGCCCATGCTACACCATTCCACCATGTACCATGAAAATCGGGTCAGTAGTTTTGGCATAATCCTGTTGACAAACAAACAAATGGCACCAAAATAACCTCTTTGGCTGAGGTAATAAAAAGTGGCATGAAATAGTGTTGTTGTAGAAAATACCATTATGAAATAATGAAATCAAATAAAAATTACTTTTTAAATAAAAAATATTGTCTTATAAAACCCCTTATGGAAATAAGATATGACAAAGTAGTTGAACTTTAATAATTTCTTAAATATTTAAATATTTGTTTATATATATATACATACACATATATGTATAGATTAAATATTTAACACTTTGGAGCTGCTGAATTTGTCTGATTCATTGCAGCTTAACCACTGATAGCGGTTAGCACTTGGAGCTTGCGCTTACACTGTTGAAAATATGTGTCAATTTTACATAAAGTCAAAGTCCATAAATTTAAAATTGAAGACATTTTTTAGGACTGCAGCTAACAGTTATTTAAAATTATCAACTGATTGGCAAAGCATTTTTTTAACTAATAAATTAACCTGAAAATATTGAAAAATATCCATTGCAATTTGTCCAAAATGTCCAATGTGACATCTTCAAATGTCTTTTCCAACCAACATTCCAATATCCATAGATGTTCACATGTGATTTTTGCTTAAAAATGACTTAAACAATTAATCAATAATCAAAACTGTTGCTGATTCATTTTCTTTTGATCTACTTATCGACTAATTGTTTCAGCTCTTTTATTGTAGCACTGTCAAACTAGGCACCAAAAGTCATGATATTTTAACCTCTGCAGCATTGATTTATGACAATTCTTTTTGTGTGCTTACCAAACCGCTGGAGTGCTCATTTAAATAGATAAATTACTGAATTCTATTCTAGTTTTAGTGAAATTACACTCTTTTAAAGTTACGGTATGACACAAAGACAATAATATGACTTCATTGCCAGCTACATGAACAAATAGCCAGTCATATCTTGGCTAGCTTGCGCAAATAAAGTATAATTTCAATATACACGTCATACATTGGTATGAATGATTAACAGTAAGCAGTGGGGAGTGGAAATGTAGTTATTTCTTTTTCTTACTGTTTTCAATATTATCCCAAGTTATCTTATGAATGCATCATAATGTTACAGTGATGACTGCTTTGTTGTACTATGACTTGTAACAGTTCAACCCTGCAGAGGATCATTCTGTTGCTGTATTATGAATGTGGCCAATACCAAGTCCTCAGAAAAAAAGACTTAATAAGCCAAATGAGAACAACATCAATCCATTCCAGAGATCTCTCGGTATTAAAGCATGCACACTCTCACAGTCTCTTGCGTTATATTGGAGCAATAATGTAGTTTCAGAGCTGACTGGAATTTACTGTCTGAACATGTCTGATTCAATAAACCATTAGTTTAAAGGGTTCATGAGACTTGTTGTGCCTTGTCTAAATGCATTGTAATGCAATTATTGTGTCTTTAAAATTGCCTGTTAAATGTATTTAGTAAACACTGAAATAAAATGTTATCCCATTTCTTTTAATATAGTTTCTAAATTGAGTACAAAAAATATGAATGTGTTAAAAATAATTAACTTTTTATGGAAAATCCATTTGCCTCTTCTCTAATAGAGCAGAGTATTGTCCTGCCCAAAACAATGAATTCAAGTAAAAGAGATTTTCACTCAGTTTCAGTAATGCATTAATATTTAAATTTTTGTAACAGCAGTGTGGCTCGCAGGTCCTATAGCTTCCTCAGTTAGCCGTTGACTACTTGTAGTCTCTGATGCTGCAACATGTTTCATCTGTACATGATTGCGCGGCTCATCGTTAAAAATTTGTAAATAGCTTATCGAAGAAGCAGCAGCCTGGAGAAGATGAGCAGCCAAAAATAAAGAAATTATTGTTCTTTAAAAACACAGTAATGCAGTTTAGTTGCTATTGCTGGGCTTAATGTTAAACATGCCCTCTATCTCAGTGAGTCTCTGTCAAAACAATACTCACATGCCCATATGTGCATTCAGAGTTATTGGTCTGTAAACTACTGGTTCCAAACCTGGAGGTCAGGACCCCCTAAGTCACAAGATAAAGGGACGTTAATAGATTATGGAAACACATACTATATATTTGCTATATACATTTTTTTCCTTTTATTCTTGTAAAATCCTTAACAATTTTGCCACTCCAGCCCTTTGCAGGTTATTCAAACGAAACAACCAGAAAAAGTCTGACTACTCACAGCTCATAGACATGAGCCTGTCTCGCCTGTGACGTGGGGGTGTTGAGTCAGACATTGCTTTTTCAAGGGCTGATAAGGCCAAGAAGTGGTTTGGAGCCACTGTTGTGCTCAGTTTTTGCATCCACAGTGAATTGATCAACAATGAACAGTGCATTTAGCCAAAGCTAATATGACTTCCAGAGTTCCAGGTAGCAGTCCGAGATAGCCTTTTAAAGAATAAACACCCATACTAAAGATAAACATTCGATTTAACTAACCCAGCCTATTAAGGCCTCAGGGCCTTCAGGTGAACTTCTACACAGAATAAAGACTGTGGATTTTGACCCCCTAACTGACACTAGAAAAAGTTTTTTTCATGACAATTGTGGACAGGAGTCATGATAACAGCAACTAATAGCTATTTCCACATACAAATTGGCATTTGAGTATTGTATCAAGATTTTAAAAATTTAAGACCAGACATGGTGGTAGACAGAGAATACTGTCTAGTCTCCATCAGTGAAGAGAACAAATTGACAGCATTACAGCAGGGGTGAATATGAAAAATTTACCATACGGCCACCATTTCATCCCTTTATGTTAATTTTGGGACACCAGAAAAGCAAGGGAGGACAAGAGGGAAAAGCACAAAATGTTAACATTTTATTTACAAAGTTGTTTTTTGTCATACAGAAAGTAAAAATGTAGCTACAACCTTGATTTGTGCAACAGGCAGCCACACTAAAAATCATGGCTCGCTGGTTGCACAGCTGCTATAGCAATAATTTTATTGGGAAAAAAATAAAGAACAGGGGAAAAAAGACAAAAAATGAGAAATAATAAACCCAACAACAAAAAATAATTCATCCAACAAAATATTAAAAGCACAGACCCAAAACTAGATACCAGTCCCAAAGTCCTCACACGGGAATACATAAAGAGGGATCAACAGTGAAATTGTGGAATGCTGAGTGCTGGGCTGCCTGAGAACCTCGGGGGCCGTGGGTTGGGTGAGGTGGAGGGTGTTGGGTGGCTCTCAGTTCCATGGGGGGAGGAGAGAAAAAAAAAACAGAAAAAAGAGGGGTGTGGGGAGGGGGGTGCAGCTCCACTTGGCCCACCCATCCGGTACAGTCTTGCCCCATAAAAAGAGCTCAGAGCTGGGGGGGTAGACGTGGATTACAAAGGCGGTGCGAGTTGTAGGAGGGCGGATGTTCGGGTTTGTGGGGGAGGAAGGGTAACTCGGTAGGCTCTCGTTTTCAGTTTTGCTCTTAATCGTCTTCATCGTCGTCATCGTCATCATCCTCATCCTCTGGGTCTCGCTTTCTCTTCTCGCCTTTGCCAGTTTCTGCTTCTGGGGGCAAAGAGGAAATTGTGTCATGTAGTGTCAGGGGATACCAAGACCATGATACTTCAATCTTAGCGAAACAGTGAATTTTAAAAAAGGTACAATTTCATCTGCAGGCACCAAAACAACAACCTTAGTTTTGCAACTACACCTACACATATAATAAAGTCTTTATGTGTTAACATTTCTTACAAATACCGGCGCTCATAAACAACTTGCGTGAGTGAGCAGTGTTTAAGAATGGTCACTATCATGTTTTGCTGTCCCTGCGTGTTATAATGTTACACGATTAGGAGCTCAAAATAAACAGTGTCAGATATGAATCTTCAGTACTGAAATTTTTCCCTCAGATGTTTTACACTTACAGGCATGTCAGTTTTTTAATCTTAATATTCTCATATCATGTTTTACATGTAATTGATATTGTCTTAGTGTAGTTGATTGGTCAGTATAGCAGCCACTTGATAAGGCCCTGTGAACTTTCTCTCTCCTGCATAGAGCTTCCTCAGTAAATACAGCCACCTGTAGGTCTCATACACTTCCTGATATCAAGTTTATATTAGCTATTACCAAGTTCACCATGGCGCCCATTTATGTAAAGGTAGTCAACCATCTGTGCACTTTTTGAAGCTTATTTACAAATACACTATAAACTCTGAAGGACATTAGGCCATTCTCCCTGCAGTTTAAGTACATTTGACTACTGACGCTTGCCCACACACCACATTTTAAGAACACAATAAGAAAAAGGGAATATGATACTATGTGCTCTGTAGAATTATCTTGCACTTTCACTTTTAAGTTACGAGTACCCATAAATAGGAAGAATGGGAGAATAAGAATTATGAAAGCATACCCACAGTGTTGTGTTACAGTAATAATTTCTGGTGTTTTTGGGGTCTCTGGGTTTGAATGCATTTTTGATGTCTAAACAGGCATGTTCCAACAAAGGAAATGGTACATACCGTCGTCATCTTCATCCTCATCATCATCTTCTTCATCCACTTCTCCATCCTGACCGAAATCTTCCTCCTTGGTAAACGAACATTTACAGGTTAAAAAATAGAAACAATGCATCTGAACTTCTGGCAAGAAAATGTTATCTGTCAAGTTTTTTGTGGGGTGGGGAGGAGGTTACCTCATCTTCTCCGCTGACCTCATCATCATCGTCTTCTCCTTCTACCTCCTCTTCATCTTCCTCATCCTCTTCTTCCTCGTCAAAGTCCTCCTCTTCTCCATCCTCGTCTTCCTCCTCCTCTCCCTCTGTGATGCAAAAGTATCAACAAATCAGTAAACCACAAACAAGTCGAATCATGCTGTAAACTATATTCTCATATTATTTGGCAGTATATTATTCTCAAACTCCACTTGGCAGCAGAAATGGGCAAATTGCATCTGTAGGTAAATCTTTCCAGTGATTGTGGACTAATTTATTTCATTACAGCAGGAAGACCAGAGCCATTCCTGAGGTACTGGAAGAACTTCTAACCTTCATCTTCATCGTCGTCTACACCATCTCCGTCCACCTCTCCATCAGAGTCAGACGCTTCCCTGTCCTCCATGTCATACCCATCCAGGTAGGTGAGCTGGGGCAGCAGCTTGAACACACTCTCTCTGTAGTCATTCAGGTTTGTCACTTCACAGTTGAACAGATCCAAACTCTTCAGGTTATCCAGCTTTTTCTGTTGATCAAATGCAGTGAAGTACTGTGATGAGAAACTGCTGCATGTCACATCTGTTAAGGGCCCTAGATGCCAATGTGTATTTACTGTGCATAAGATTGTGTGATGTGCACTCATAGACTGTGTATAAGAAATAGACATAGTCATCGTGACGTCACCCGCTGGTTTGTGAACTTCAGTTTTAAAGCCTCGAGTTTGCCAAATAGGGCACAGCCATGTTGAGTTTTTGCAACCAGTGGCATCGGACGTGACCATATTTGGACGAGATGGTCGAGCTAACAGCCGTGTGTGGAGCTAGCTAGCTTGCTTAGCTAGGTGCATCTGTATTCACATTAACTGTCATTTTAACAGGGCTGACAATTTTGTCTAGCGAACAACAGCTTTAAAACTAAATGTATTCACCAGAGAAAGTGAACAGCCTAATATGCTTTTTTAACAGCGCTTGTTAAATTTACACAATGCCGTGGCTACTAGTCACTCTGGATTGATAGGTTGACGTGGTAACAACTTGTCAATCACAGATAATCCCGCCCTGAAGCATGCTCTGCTTTATGGTCTGTTTTTCTCTAAATGAGACCATAATTTACTAAATGAACATCATGTTGTATTGAAGAAGACTTGAAACTAGAGATTGAGACCATAAACCCATTAGGAAAGGGTTTAATGAAGTAATAAATCCGGTGCGAAGTCTGGTCATTTTACCATTATTTCTAATGGAACCGGACTTCTTTTTGCTACCAGAAGAGTCGGCCCCTACTGGCCGTTCAATAGAATGCAGGTTTAAGGGACTTCTGCATTGGCTTTGTGTCTCAGACCTGAAGCTTCTCGCTTGTGTGTACTGTAAAATTTATCAACCAGTAGGTATTTTGCTATACCATTAATACAGAGTCAGTTATACCATGTCTAATATCTCTGTATTAGGACACTATAGGCATACTTTGTGGCAATGATGGAAGCGCTTTCCATCAATGTGATGAACTACCTTAATGTGTCAGGTACTTAATTTTTTGGATTAGACAAAAAGACATTGTCATGTGGTTATTTGATCAATAAACTTTAAGTTTATTAAATGAATTTCCAGAAAATAACACACAAATCACAAAATACATCACAATTTCTTGCACCCATAACTAGAAAAATTAGCGGTGGGCATAGATTAATTTTTTTAATCTAGATTAATCTCACTGTAATCTTGAAATTAATCTAGATTAAAATGGCTCAATGGTTCTGCCGAAGACATTCAGAATATGTGTGCGAACAAGTTTCAAGCCAGGTGGCGCATTAGACCAGGGGCTCATCTCCTGTTTCCAAAATGCATCACAAACTGCTTGAGAAAGCTGTTCTACTATGATAATTGGTGATGAATGTTCAATAAGATGTACTTGTGTGTAGCGTGTAATGTGCTTTGCGTTTAGGTGGTACTTGAGACTGGAAGAACTCCTAC
>JAPMOB010238488.1:0-10994 GCA_029875015.1 Lepomis gibbosus | reverse complement strand
GCTCCATGTTGCACTGAAGATAGCCTACACAATACAGCGTGGATGAGATGCTGCGCGTGACACGTGACGTGCTTGATCAATGGCCCGACCCGACCCGAACATAGTGGCGGGAAATATCGGCCCGGCCCGGCCCGCGGGTCGGGTCGGGCTCGGGCAGAGAATCTAAGCTCTAGTTTCAAGGTGAGAAACTGAACCAACTGAAAGGGTGCTGATATCGGTCAGGATGAAAACACTTGCTGTACAGAGTGATGTGGCACAAAGAAGAAGAGTTGGTACTTACAGGATGTAGGCGATCACTCCAATGGACCAGCAGTCCACTGCCTTACTGTATGGCTTCTGGGCAAGAACCTCTGGGGCTGAAAGTGAAAGACAAACCTGGTTAGCCTTGCTTACTTGTTTTTGCTATGTGGAACTACATTTTGCAGTAGCTGGGTGTTTGTTTAACTAAGCGTAAATCTGCATTGTGTTTATAGCAGCATTTTTACTTTTTTGTCTGCTTGAGGTGCAGTTAAAACTGCTGTGCGGCTTTTATATGAAGATATAGCTGTTTTATGAGGCTGAGAAAATATGTCTGTCCAAATTAAAATCACATGTCAGTTGGGTTAAGGGTGGGAAATTTTCTGCAGGAGGTACAGGCTCTCACGGCTGCAAATAGTTGTACCTGGTAAAGACCCATAACTATCTAACCTAAAGCAAGGATGGACCCAGAAAAAAACCCCAAACAAAGCAATAATGTTATGTATGTAGCTGTTAAATCTTTTTCTTGAAAGACTTTTAGTTCTCCTGTAGTTCAACATAAAGCTAACTGCTGTTTTGTAAAATCAGCCTTGTTTACTAATGTTTCCCTGCTCTGCTGTTATCATATAACACTGGTGTTTCTAAGCCAGACCAGCCCAGCCTGACCTTCCTGTGCAGCTCATTACCGAGCCTCTGACAGAGCAAATTACTGACTACACTGAGCTCACCATAACATCACCTCACACATACACGCACACACTCAAGGCTGGATCGAAATAGACTTGGCATGCGTACGTACACACATAGAAAGATATGAAAAAATACCTCTCATATCTGGGTCAAAATATAAACTTTGCACACATGTGCTGAATCAGAGTGCTTAGCTTTGTTTATAGGTCTATCCTGACTCATTGTGAAGGTGTCTGTGTGTTCTTGCTTTTCTGGATTCAGAATTAGGACATTTTTACACACTGAGGTCATTGTACATGGTGCTCACTACTTCAAAAAGTGAGTTTATGGTCAGTTATACTGAAAAAGAGTAAATGTATAAAATATGGTTGTAATCTGATATTATTTTTACTAATTGTCTGTTGCTATATTCTCATTGCTTTGGTATTTCTACAAATCACCTGTCAAACACTGTGTAGGACCTCACCATCTTCAGACTTTTTGCTGATGAGGTTTGGGTCTCTTTTTTGGTTCTTTTTAGCCGTTTCCAAACAAGTGTTGTGCTACAAATTGTGTCTCGTTAACATGAGCTTTTAGAAAGTTTGTCTCAAATTGTTGTGGAAGAAAACAACAAAATCAGGCCAAAGGTACTGTGTGTCCATCATTTGCATTTTAAAATATAAGGATACTTTTGGGAATGACACTTAGATGAAGACAACTATATAAAACAGTGGTTTTGCTTTGACTTACTCCTTGATTGAAAATATGAGAGAGAGAGAGAGAGAGAGAGAGAGCGAGAGAGAGCGAGCGAGAGAGAGAGATTAATGTGTAATGGAGAGAAGGTCATTGCAATTCAATAGGATAATAAACAGGCAGGATTGTTCAAAAATGTGTTTTCCAGGATTTTATAGTATTCTAGGAATTTCAAGTTCCTACCATTTTAAAACTTAGTTTTACTACTGGCATCAGTTAATGAACAGACCCCAAGTTGCGGTAAATATGTTCTTTTTTTTAGAGTGACACATTCAACAGTACTTTCACAGCCTTTGTGAACATCCAAAATTTCTGTTGGAGAAATCTATGGGCCCAGGGAGGTGACTTTGTCAGGGGAAAGGGAAGTATAGTAAAACAAAACATACTCATGCTCATCGCTCAGGTCTGGTTTTCATTTGGTGCGTTCTGAGTTATATTTAGACACACATTGTCTGGAGTGGAAATGCCTTGTGGCCTAGCAAACCTCTGTAGGAGGGCGAGGAGGCTGGGGGTCGGGGGTGAAGCCCAAAATGAGCTGGATGGGATAGTTGGATGACAGACAGAAAGACATATGATGACAAGAGAGAGGGAAAAGATACTTGAGGATTTGACCATTTAAAGTCAAATCTTGGCTGTTGTTTTTTGAGTGAGTGTGTGCCTGCACATGTGTATATGTGAGTCATATAACTTCTAAAACTTTTAAAAATACTGAACTGTGACGCAACATGAACTCCAGTGGGGTTTAATCAGATTTCTCTGACAGATTTGTTTATGTGCGACTTCATGTGATGTTTGTCAGAACAACCAATCTGTTTGTGTTCCAACATGGAAGTGTGTGTGCAGTCAACACTGAACATCTGTCTCTCCTAACAACACACACACACATACACACAGATATGCACAAACACACACACACACACACCTGCAGATGCACTCAACTGTGCACGCAAAAAACATATACACAGACAACCATTTATACACACGCGCATGCACACACACACAAAGTTCTGCTCTGTTCCATGTTGACTCTTCAGAGTAGGGTGGTCTGTCAGGGAGTGATAAGCACAATTGGTGAACATGTATGTGTTTGTGAAGTGCACATAGACTTGACTATTTGAACCCCCACACACACAAATATATATATATCTGAGCACAAACACCTGTGCACACAGCGCTCCAGATCACAGCGAATGAACAAAGATGATGCAGGAAATATAATTGGTGTCAGATGGAAACATGCGCTCTTTGAATTTTTCATGTGTTTTGTTGAACTGACGGCTGAAGAAATCAAAGTAAAGACAGCTCCGTTCATATTGACACTCACACCTCGGGACATGTGATGTAAATATGTAAATAAAACTTGTATGTGAGCTATGACAACCATCACCAAACCATGACGTTGATATAAACACAAAATCATTTTCCTATTCTCTAAAGCACTCCCGTAGAACTGGGGAAGATACGACCCTCGGAACAGAAGACCTGTTGTCATGTTCACATTTTGTCCCACATAAATCTGGGGACTGACTAACTTACCCACATATCCCGGCGTGCCACAGGCAGTGGACATTACATCACCGCTGCCCTCCATCTTGGAAAGACCAAAGTCGCTGATCATGATCTTTGACTCATCTTGGGGATTAAAATACAGCAAATTCTCTGGCTGAAGGGAGGATACAGAGAGAAAAGAAAGAAGTCTTTTAATTCTATTTTGTGGTTTTCATTATTATTTTGTTTTTATTTGTTAACATCAGAGAAAAATGCAAACAGCTAATAAAGAAAATCACATACACAATCCTCTTTCTTTCCCCATTTTACACTGTGCTGGTTTATGGAGGTTGCTTTGACCAATCCCCTCTCTCCAAGCAGCCGGCACGCGCCATGCTGACCCACAATGCACTGCATGTGCGGAGCCACTGCCCTTGTTGCTGCAGTAAATCATTGGCCGTCAAGTGAGAACAAACCACTCGGGTGGATTTTTAATGCGGGACTGTGTGTTACGATACCTTCAGGTCTCGGTGTACGATGCCCATCTTGTGCAGGTAGTTCACAGCGTCCAGGACTTGTCGGATCAACGTGCTCGCATCCTTCTCCGTATAGAAACCTTTTTCCACGATTCGGTCGAACAGCTCGCCACCAGATACCCTGCAGAGGAGTGTGTGTGTGTGTGTCAGTGTATGTTTGTTAGAAACGTTGGCATGCCTGCACACAATCTGTCACACACACATACACACATGGCAGTAACCCGGGGGGAGGTGGGAGACTTCTGGTAATTTATGAGCTGTAGTTGTTTCCAGCCAAGAGTGTATGGAAGCTGTGAGCCATGTGCTACCTCACACACACACACACTCTCTCTCGGTTATATACTGCAGCGTTTAACATAACCTATAACAATGTTCATGTTATTTTTGAAAGTGTGAAAAAAGTTAGAAAAATGCATTCCTTTCATCCTTCGTACTGATTCCCAACTGGATTTTTATTAATAGGTTTTCCTATGTTTCTTATGCAGTATCCAAAATTCCAGAATATTCCTAGATTATTCCTTATTTGTGTGTGGTTGTGTCTCTGTATGCCATAAAGATGTTTTTCAGTGCAGATGATGAAAAATTTCCATACATACAATCTTTCCAGTGAGGCAGCTATACTTCCTTCATGTCCTGATCTTAAGAAGGAAATAATTTAAACTCCATTATCATCACAGCAGCACAATTTTAGTGCACATTTTAGATCAATCAGCTTTTTTGCAGCTTCTTTGACAGAGAGAATTTGAAGAATTAATTTTCAAAAGCAGATAAATTCCATCCTTAAAGAAGAAAAACATGATTTAAAAAAACTGTGATATTGGTTGCTTGAAATATATTGAAAGTAGAATGACCCTCCTGTGGTTGTACACCTCCACCAACCAGTCAAGTTGCAGTTTACATCCATGTCTGTCCAGACTCATATAATATATGTGGGGAATATGTTGAAAGTATTAAATAAAAAGGTATAGTGTATTTTATTTGGCTATGTAACTTGATTCCTGTGAATATACATTGTTGAACTGATTAATGAAGGATTATTATAGCTGTATTGCCTAAACAGCTACACTAACTGATTAACTGTGAAAAATGGTCCCAATCTCCCGTTTTGTTCCTTATGGTGTTAAATAAGGGCCAATGATGAGTTTTCCAGGACATTATAATGTCATAGTAAAGTTCACCTTTGTCACTTTCAATCCTTGAGACCAAGTGGATGTTTGTGCCAAAATTAAAGAAATTCCCAAGGCCACCTGAAAACATAATGCCTGCAGACACAGCTTGGCAGCATGTACAAAAAAGCCCAAAAAACTCCAACTAAGGCAGTAAAATGTTCTGACATATTTGCAGTGCAACTCTTTGTACGCAGTCAGAATGCGCCCCATCAATGCTGGGGAAAAAAAGGAAACTCATATTTGGCCCAAGAAACACAATTGTTCATCTGCAATTTCTCCCCTCTGGCAAATTCTTTCAATATTTAGTTTGATGTTTAATGACTTCGGACCACAAGAAATGACTTGTTTAGGTATACATACAGTTGGGAACTTGCTCTGGCTCATCATCTGCTGTACAGACACATAGCTCCCCCTGCTGGAGGATGACCTCTTCCTTCACTTCACAATATTATCTGATCTAAATGTTATAGTCAAATGGACTATTTACAAATTGTAGAAAAAAGTGCATATATAAGTAAGCAGCATGTACGTAGTAACTGCAGCAACACAGACGCAATAATTACAATAACTAAACAATAACTACTACTTCTACTAATAATAAGTAGTAAGAGTAGCCAACCAACCTTGTAGTATTCTCTATATATATTGCATGTTTATACTTGATTATGTTCTTAAGTAATAAAATACAAACACACACAGAGGCATCTGTACAAAAGCACTAATACACACCACTGTGGCCACAAATGTGCACATACAACATCAAAGACACAAGAATGCGCAAAGGGAAACATGTGCATGCGTGCAACTTTGTGCACACATCTGTGGGGCGTCGTCACGGCGACAGATCAGATTAGAGCCTGTGGAAGCTAAACTCTAATGAAGTTTCTGGAAAAAAAGAGATCAGAATTAATTGCTAATCCTCTCTCTCTTCAAAGAGGGCAGCGACTGGTTGGGTTTCAGATGCAGGCATGTCTGGGAATGACAAGAAAGGGCTAAACACACAGACGCACGCGCGCACAAACAGCAAAAGGGAGATGAGCCACCAGGCTGCATGGTTGCATAAGCGTTTGCGTAAGGACACCATGGCAATCAGACAGGAGCACCCACACGAGAACACACAGACAAACGTACACACACCCAAGCACAGATACAGATGCAAGGGCAGGACCACTTACACACATGGGCAAAAACGTATTAAAAGCAAGCGCATACACACAAACACACAAAGACAAGCATGAAAAGCACAGAGGGGCATATACAAGGTCACACACACACACACACACACACACACACACCAAAGGCAAACATACAGTACACACACAATGAACACAATGGCACACACATACACACAACCAGTAAGACAAGGCTGAAGGATTGTCAAATCCCCTCTGTTCAGCTTATGTCTTTAAATACACAAAGAAAAATCAACACATCCAAAATGATGGAGGTCAAAGGTCACAGCACCTTGATATGTATCAAAGTGCCTATACTAAGGAGTACTGATTGAGTGAACAAGGGAGTGATTTTGGAACAAACTCCAGTGTACATACAATTAAGGATGTATCAAGAAAAACCCCCCAAAACAATGCTTGATAGATTGATATAGAGATAAAAAATACACAAAGAAAGACAAAAAAGACAGTAAAATGGGTACATTTTACAATTACACAGAGACAAAGCAGATACATTAAGAAAAACAGGGACATAAAACATTATTCAACAGAAGCTTAAACTGTTCTAAGGTTTAACATTTTTCTAACTTTAGGGAGTCCTGAAGGTTATTCCACCTGCAGTTTTTCATAAATGGGATATCTAAGGTGAGGTATTATTGTGAAGGGGAAAGGTACTCATATTACTAAGTCTAAAAGGTGATAATTAAAAAATGGTAGCTAACTAAGGATGGCTTTATAAATTTAAAATGGCAGTGTAATTCTCCCTTTGAATGGTAAGTTCTGGTCACCCCATGGCCATCTTTTAAATTTTATTTGCTGGATTATTTCTGTAATCGGACAGGGTATCAACAAAATAACATGACTTAGAATTCCTAATTGCGCTGACACATTTGTTTCTTAACTATAAAGAACTGCCCATCCGTAGGACTTTGAGACTTTGCTTTTGCCCATGCTACATCCCTTACCTTAACATAGCTGTTATTTCAGGTGAGAACCAAGGAAAAAAACATCTGTGAAATGACTTAGGGTCAGGAATAGAATATAACCTTGTGATCCCACTGAGAAATAAATCATGAATAAAAAAATGCTGAACAAAATGTTTAAAGTCTCTCACATTTGATATGTTGGTGGAAGGACTAATTAAGTGCAGGGTTGGGGAGTAACGGATTACATGTAATGTTTTAGGTAATCAGGATACAAAAAAGTACAGAAAAATAAAAAAGGTACATTTTACGGATTACTCATAGGGATTACTGTAAGCAGAACGTTTCTATGAAACAGATAACGCAGTGCTACTTGCTTCTGTGTTTTCTGTAAAAACACAAAGCAAAGATGTTTCGCAGATAACAATTGGTGTTTACAGGATCCAGTAGCACTGAATGTGCGTTATGCCACCAGCCCGTCATGCAGACTCTGTGCAGACTGGTTTCAGCTCCCAGTGAGTGGACACATCAGTTGGATCAGGACCAAACAGGCCCTGATAACTACCATATTATTATTAGGATTTAGAGAGACATTAAATGCTAGCAGTTCGAATGCCTTTGTCAGAGACAAAGAGACAGCACAAGAGTTCCTCATAAGAAATCATCCTTAATTTTAATTTTAAGTCAACCAGGTTTGTTGAACCCAGATTCTAATGGAGTCCAGGTTTGATACCAAGCTTCTCACAGTCATGTGGATTAATACAAGACCTCTGTGGTTAAGGAAGTCATAATGAGTATACCCTAAAAGTTGATTAGCAACCTCATTTCTTAAAAAACAGGCACATGGTCATACAGGGATTTAACTTTAGATCTGCTGTTTTTGGATGTATGGATTTACTGTGATGCCATACACTGTTATACAATAAGAGGCTGTAAAAAAACAACTAATAACATTAATGATGGGGCGCTTTTTATTCAAGTGTCCCAGTAAGCCATGACAGTGTGACAGTGAACAAACCAGCACAATACTAGGACCCTGAAACAGAAGCAGCTCCATGGAATTTCGCCATCATTCATTTTTTTGTTTGCCTTGCCACGTTGGCATGAATCAGCTTCATCACATATTCACTCCCATTCCATGATTCTGTCTTATTTCCTTTATTTCTTTTTTACAGACTTTCAATCAATCTACAATGAAAATAACACAATAAATTCATCGTTTTCAAGTCATCTACAGATGTTAAAGCACAAAAATGTTTCTAGGGTTAATCTTTTTGCCCCATTTCATCATTATTCCCGTTCCACCAACCCTACATCCAATGCTCCTATGTCAGCGGATCTGTTTAGAGGCAGGCAGCCGCATCGCTCTCTTGAGGCGATGGCTGTGCATCATGGCTTGACAGCGAGTCCTTTTTACAAGCATGTGTATATGTGCGATACATGCTCTTCTTCGTGGCAGAGATGAAAAGCCATTACAGTCTAGGACCTGACTGACTAATCACAGCAGAGAGTCAGAGATCTGACCAGAGATGCTGAGCTGCTGCGGTCATTAGTTGCAATCAAGGGAGGAAAGCCCTATTGTTTCTAAGGCTGCATTTACATCTCCGGTTTACTTTCTTTGATCCAGCCGATGTTTATTCACATGAACACTTAAAACAAGATTAAGGCAATTCTGTGGAAATTGTCACATAAACACTATAATTACACTAATTGTACTCTATTATACTCCTAATCTGTGTTAGCATAACCTGATTAACATTTATCAGCCATATTAAGCAACCGATCTATAATTAGATCTTATTTGGGCATTTGATCTTGCTTTGAATTTGTGTGTGCACAAACTAAAATAATAGATATAAAAAAAACAACACAATTTCTTCATTTTCTGGTCCTTATTTTGTAGAATTTATTAAAATGACCCTTACAATGTAACACAGTATCAAATTAAATGTGTTAAATCTAATTAACTTTCTGATGTAGTAAGCATCGTACAGTAGATAAGCTAATGGTGGATATGTTCTCTCAGACAGAAGTTGACAACATAAATGTAGTTGTGGGGGTGGTTTAGCTGAAATCAATTTCACAATATTAATGTTTTTTCTGCTATATTATATAAATATATAAATGTATAGTATTTTTCTAAACTATCTACGTTTAAAATAAAAGGTAGGACTCATCAGTAGGTTCTCTTTCAGCAGACCAAAACCCAAAGTATTCAGATTGGCGAAGAGGTCGGTACCTTGTTTAGCGACCATGTTTACCGCCTCCATAATACAAGGTGATTTACCCCAGTCACTGATCAATATTCGCTCATATCCTCTGGGCTGACTGCCTTCACTGCTATGTTCTGCAGTTACATCACTATAAATAGTATTGACATAAGTGGAAATGTTCCGAAACAGGGAAAGGACCCTGGGAGCCAGGCAGGGAAAAAACAGGTAGGCAGATACAGGTCCAGGTAGCGGAAACATGAATACAAAAGCAATGAGTACATCCAAAGTCTCTCAATTGCGTCCACATTTGCCTCCTTTCCTTGCGTCTCTCCGTGCATCCTCACTGGGAGGGACTAAAGACGCAAGAAAACCATGAAAGTAGAGAAGAAATGTTTTTAGAGAAATGATGCGTCCTTTCTTTCGTGGCGTCATAATAAGCAGCGGCGGCAGTTGACTGCAGCTGGATCACCTGACAGTTGGCTTTAACAGCTGTAGAGACGTTGATGGAGTTGATGTGCTAACACTAAATAAAATGCACAGTTATCACTGCAAAATCAGTATGTAGTCTCTCCGTAGCTGTTGCTTATTTAACAAACGCCTGCACATGAATAACAACCTCTGCATTCTGTATTTATGTGTCTGCCAAGTCAGGTCCTGTACAGACAACTTCATCTGGGCCGCCAGTCTGCAGGTTGTTAGAAGCAGCACAAAAAACAGCTAAAAACTGAAGAAATGTTGCATTGACCACTTATGACTGGAGCAAGCTGCTATCAAGCCTTCCAACTGGCAGGAGCTCTGCCACACGGGCATAAAACAGCTGGAAATGGAGAGGAATGTGAAAAAAATTACAGAAAAGACCAAGGAGACACATATCCATGTCTGCTCCCTCTAACTCAGACTTTGTAATAAAACTTAAGGATCAAGAATTGGACTCTAAAGTCAAAGAACACACCATTAATGAGGAGGGATGTCATCATCGGACTCGGTAGACTACCAGCAAGCAGACAAGCTCAAAGGTATGGAGGGGATCATTTCTACTGGCAGTATGTGTTTTCTATTAATTATTTATTATTTTCAACTGTATTTATGGGAAATTGAAATGATGTAACTCATGTGAAAGCCGATGGTGTGGAATTATGATGATGATATATTTGTGTTTCAGGCTGACAGACTGAATTTAATTTAATCCATAATTAAAGTTAATGGGGAAAATGATAGAAAGTAATTTTTTTTCTAATAAATGAAGAAAGTTGTCTGTGGTCCTTTTGCTGTTCAGGCCTATGATGAACACAGATTTTTTTTTTAACTAGATGGGGGCAAATCAGGAAACAAATCAAATAAAAAAAACTTGTGTTGGTGATACACTTGAGTTTAATCTGTTATCTGTTTCACTCTGGTATGAAACTCCGATCAGCTGCAGCTGCCATTCAATAACCAATATCTAATAAGGGGGCGTGTTGGTCAGTAAAAGACTTCTGTGAAGGCTGCTCTCGTATGCTCGCTCATGGCTCCTCAGAGATCCCTCCTCGCTCCCCAGAGCACAAATAAGAGCTTTCGGATGACCTGCAAGATGGCGGACCAGAATGACTTCCGGTTTAAGTGAGGAGCAAGGAAATATCAAATAAGAGACTTTGGATGTCCCCAATGGGATGATGAGGAAGAGTGGAAACAGGTGAGCAGGTGGTCGGGGAAGGTCAGGTGAATGGGGATGGGAGTGAAGTCCCAAGCCCGGCTTGGGACTGTGAGCTGTATTGGAAGTTAAAGGAACACTCCGACTTTTTGGGACTTTAGCCTATTCACCTTATCCCCCAGAGTTAGATAAGTCCATACATAC
>JAPMOB010238486.1:0-10589 GCA_029875015.1 Lepomis gibbosus | reverse complement strand
TGTGTGTGTGTGTGTGTGTGTGTGTTGTGGGCCCAACGTTCCACATTCAGTAGTTAATGGTACAAATATCAATGAAAATGAATAATAGTACTAATAATGATAGCAAAAGTAATGATAATAGTAATAGGACTTATAACAATAATTGTAGCAGTGGGTGTTGAGCAAGAACATGCTGACAGTAGGTAGCTTGATACCATATATCCAGACTCTATCGCTCAGGAGCCAGAAGTACCTTAAGTTAGTGATATACCGTATCATAAGGCATTTGACGATCACTTTTGTCCAATTTTATCACTTTTATCCTTTTATCATATGTCATGTGGTGATTATTTTAATCTTAACAGCTGTTTAGTACAGTATACAGTAAATGGCCCCAGTTGCTGCTATCCCCTGCATTGTTAGTGATATATATTGTTACCACCTGGCTCAAGGCTGGCAACAAAAAGGGAGGCCTCACACAGATAACAGGAACAAAAGTATTTTATTTAACTCAAACTAACAAACCACTTAACTAAGGTTATGGTGTGGGTCGATATGAGGAACATCAGTCATGTCAGAAGTGTGTGGATGAGTGAAAATGAAGTGCAATGCATGTTGGTGGGTGCAGCAAATTAAACAAAGGAAGCAGGTTGAAGCAGCAGGCCAGCAGAGAGTGATTTCTAGAAAGGCAACCCTTTTATGCCTTCTAGGAAGCCAAGCCCAGAGGGGCAGGCGCATGCACTGGAGCCTCCCAGTACCATCTACAAGCCACACCCAGAACCTGCAAAACAGAGAACATACAGGCAGACAGACTGGGGAAGTCGTCACAATATACATTAATCTAGCACAGGAGATGAAACTTTTCTGCCAAGATTTCAAGGAAGGTGTTGCACTGACAAAAGACTGAAGAAAGAAAAAAGATCACAAAGCCTGAAGTTCTGAAGTTGAAATTAAATGATTTGTGGCGGTGAATGAAATGTCTCAGAAACTATTAGATTGCACTGAAATTTGGTGCAGACATTCATGTACCCCTTAGGCTAAACTGTAATCACAATTATGCCTTTTTATCTAGCACGATCAGGTCATAATTTTAAACTGTCCAATACTTTGGTTCGTGACAAAAAACTCCTCAATGGCAAAGATTACAAAGTGTATAAGATTCAGTGTTGTGCAGCCCACTGGACTTTAGCATTAGAGCATCTTCTGCTGCCCCCCACCTGCGTGCTCCTGTTAGACAATAGGCTTTACATTGGGATAATATCAAACGCTTTAAAATTGCTTTTAGGCCGTGGAAACATTTTACAAATATAAAACCTTCATGGACTGAAATTTTAATATAAAGAGTAATAATTGACCTTGTTTGCAGGCAGAGGCTTCCTGTAACAGTTTCACAGATGTCTCTTTTATAATGGTGGTCTACTGGTGGTCTATACTTTCTGTGCCACTTGAGATTTTGTTTATTACAGCACCACAATTGGCCACTGGGACAATTGCTGTAGACTCTTGACATAATGACAGAGCATAATGTGATTTGCGTCCCATATAGTGACAAACTCAGTGACTTACCCCCCAACTCTGCACTTTCCATCACGTCTCTCATCAGTGTTGTTTCCATCTACAGCAGGCAGTTGTTTTCGGCAGAAAAAGTTCTGAGAAACCTTGCACCAAATAACAGACATACAAAGTAAGTGATTAGCTGGTAAACATAGTAGAGTATTTAGCAGCTGAAGAGCCAGATATTTCCCTCTGAAGTTGGAGGAATGCTAATGATGTTCCATGTCTGCTTGATGTGTACATGTGGTATAGGCAACAGTTTACCAACATGTTCTCCAAACCAACTTTAAAGCATTATAATGTCAATGTTATGTTTGCACCGCTCCCAATAAGTAAAAAAAAATCAAATAGTACAGGTTTACAGTCAAAAGGTAGTGCATGTCATGCTTATGTAATTGGACCTAATTTGAGGTAGGACATCGGGAGGTGGTCATTGTGATAAACCACAAAACGGAGCAGTGGAGAATGTTGAAACATGAGTAAAGCGTTTTTAATGGACGTTCCTGAACGACCCAGTCAAACTAATCCAGTTTTGAGGGAAACTGAGTTGTGGGTTTACTGAATACATGATTGTCATCCCAATAATCTGCAATTTCCCTTTGACCTGTAACTCGTTCTCCACACCCTGCGTCTGGATGCTGCACACGTTGCCTCCTTCTCAGGACTAGTCCCCAGAGAAGAGCTTGGTCCCACCCCCCCTCAGCAGGATCTCTCCTTCTCTGTGAGCCTCCCCCCGGGATAAAGAGAAGATTAAAACAAACAGGACTTTAATCAGTGGGCCTCGCTTCTCTCTGCTCAGCTGCTGACAGAAGGAGCCCTCTCCAGGAAGGCTGCCTCAAATCAAAGCTTCCTGCTCGCCACTTGCTGCTTCGCCGATCCGTATCACAACAACAAAACCAGCAGAAACAATTATTTATTCCTTTTGATGTGGGTTTTGAAGTTGCCCCACCTCTTCCACATTGCCCCCCAACACACACACGCATCCTCCTTCCTCCACCCCTCCTCTTCCTCGCCCAGCCCCTCCAGCTTTCTGTATCTTTTACTCCCTAGGAAACAAGGTCATGCCAGCTTCTCCGTAAAAGAGGCTGCTTTGAAGGAGCCGTTCCAGACTCAACGGCTTTTTCTTATTTTACACCAAAGAAAGTGTGTCGTTTGAGAAAAAGCTGATGGGTTGCTTCATTCAACTTACTGCCACCCCGCTGAGTGCGGTAGGTTGTAAATGTCACTTTCACAGTGTAATGTGCTACACATTACTAAAGATTTCATTCAATTTGTCCAGTTTTTTGGGATAATGTGATCCTTCACTGTTACTTCAGCAAACATTGTTCTTAAAGAAACCATTATTAACAATTATTTTTTGTTATTGTAGTTGTCATTTGAAGGTGCAAAAATGTCTATTGCTTTTACCCTTACAGAAATTACAGCCACTGGAACTAGGCAAAAAGAAATGTTTTCTGTAATCCTGCCACATGTAATCCCTGCCTCCTCTTGAGTGTCCAAGCTTTCAGTGCACGTGTGTGTTATTTGAGGGGGTGAGTGTGGTCCTTACAGATGCTATTCAAAGGCTTTTCCAGAGAACACACAACAAGGTACTGAGACTGTAAACAATCTGAACGGTACCGCTGTCACTGCCACAGCTCCCAGTTAACCTCTTCTTAGATTCAAAGTGAACCAGTTGAAAACAATCTCTCAACAGGACTGAACTGTCGGAGAGCTGCTTTTCAGCTCAGTATACCACAACATCTGCTAAAGCTGTTGGATAACTCTGCAGCCTCATCAAAAGCCTTGGCGGAGAAAGAGCTCCTCAAACGTGCAGATGGTAATCATGTTTTTATCATTTGCTGAAAGTTGTGATCCTCTAAATTCATTTAATTGGGGGGGGGGGTCATACAATTCCACCTTAAACGACTGCCAAGCTGATTTTTACAGGTCACATATTATATGCTCTGAAAAACATCAGGAGAATTGAATATTGTAATTTTGGATGCATGTCCCTGCGGCACATGTTTTCATGGTTGGGTGGTTCTGTCTCACATTTTCACCACTTTTTAATAGGTTGCGAAATTCTAAAACTAAAACTGCATGAAAATTGCCAAGATCTCCACAGTGACTGAATCATATTAAAGCAGTCATATTTTTTCATTCAACCTACCAATGACAGGGTACATTCTTTCTGTTTTGCTTTTTTTCAATGTCCCCAAACATCAGCTACATCTTTAAATCATGGTGGCTATCTGAAACTCATTAGGAACGTTTTAATCATTTCCAAAATTGGCATGTCAAGAGCGTCTTTCTAAAACTGTGCATTTTTAGCAGAATGGAAAAATTGCCATACACTCTTTGTGAATAAAAAAGTACAGATCAAGTTCTCTTAAAGGTACAATGTGTACAATATGGCCAGAATTTGTTTTCAAAACATTTATAAATGAACATTAGTAAGTGACAGTTCTGATGTTATGTCAAAGATGTCTATGTATTAGGTTGTGGAAATATCTACTGAAGTTAGCATGCTAATCAGCTAGCTCTAGTCTGTCTTGTCTCATAACACCAATTTGTAGCTCAAGTGGCGATCGTCTGATGGTATAGCTCAGGCCTCAGCTGGGAGATGTGTGTCACAATCTCACTTAGCTTATTAGTCTCATAAATAAACAAAATAAACTCAGAAAATGTCAAGAAAGGAACTATTTGTTAACAGTTTCCTTATTAAACATAAAAATACAACTGTTCACCTTCTGAATACAAGTTACTCTCTTTCACTTGACCAATTGCCTTTATAAAAGACACTTCATTCAAACTCACCAAAACTTTCTTTGTTAGTCTTTCCATTGCTTCCAACAATCACCAATTCCGAATTTGGTCAAAATAAACCTTTAATTCATTGAGTTACATGTTCTGGTCCTCATTCCAATAGGATTGTTCCTATTGGAATAGTAAAAATTTAATTAAAATGTAATCTGGTACAATTTCCAATTACTTGTTAAAAAATCAGTAATGTAATCCAAGTACCATAAATTAAAAGTTATGTAACCTGATTACTTTTAATTACTTTTGGTTACTGCAATACCAAATGCGCAAATAAAGACGAGAGTATCAAAGATGTGTTGTCTGCTCAGTGTATTTTTAGAGAAACATACAATTATAAAATATCCCATTCCCATGAAATCAAAATCGATGTTTACAATTTTTATATGATATGATTAAATGATGATTGCACTGGGCATATATGTTGTATGGCAGGATCTGGCCTATCAATGACATAAAATGTTGCTTTGTATGTATTCTTTAAGACATTTTAGAGTGTGTCATTTCCTGGAAAACGATTTTGATGAATCATCCTGCACTGGAGAGGTCTGTATTAATTTGTCCAATGAAAAGCTTTTTTAATTTTTATGATGCTGCTGAAAAATAGTGTTTCTAGGACCGCGTACCACTGATTACTGTACAAAAGCACAACTTTAATGACTGATTTTGGGACAGTGCTAACCACTGCACCACCGTGCCGCCTGAAACTGGATCATATTTGATGGAAAATATTTTTCTGGTTTCGGATGTTTCCCGGCTGCTCTGCCTCAACTTTGTGATTTAGGGAGTTCCCTGATGGACAGATAGCTTTACTTGTTGCTGTAGCAAGTCAGCTAACTGCTGCTAGCTAGCTGCCATTAGCTCAGTAAGCCTGCAACTACCGGTCGAATTAGCTTACTCTGCCCGTACTGGGATCTCAGCGCACCGGAGTGTGCCCCTTTACTCAAGCACTGGAGGTTTTCAGGTCAGTGGCAGGGGGACCAGGTGGGGAGGACTGCACTCAGCAGCCTCCCAGTGAACACGACATGAACAGGACCAAACACAGCCTCATTAGCTGACTCAGCACCGGGGTGACAAGAGCCAAACCGGCAAGAAAACTACCTCCGTACTGTATTCCCAGTGGTCAAACCGGCCTCTGTTGGTCTTGGAGCCTGTGCTCAGTCCCGTTCTTCTTATATACAGTCTGGTCCTGAGTCCGGCAGCCATTTTCACTCACTCGGAGCTGTAATCACTCCGCACAGAGTCTGCGTGAAGGGGTGGGGGTGTAACCACATTCAGCTACTGGCTATACGCGGATCAATATCTGTGACAAATCCCTCCCTAGCTTTGTGTTTTTACAGGAAACGCGTAGCAAATAGCACTTGGTTTTCTGTTTCATGGAAACTTTCTGCTTAAAGTTATCCCTGTGAGTAATCCCTGTTTTTATCAAATGTAACAGTAATCTAATTACATCTTTTTTTCTGTACTGTGACAGAATACAGTTACTTTATTTTTGTATCCTGATTACTTAACATCATTACATGTAATCCATTACTCCCCAAAACTGAGTAGGACTACTAAGTGAGCTTCATAGCTAACTGAGCTAACTAGCTGAGGGCAATTATTGGGACCTGATAAGCGATATATTGCCCGCTATTTTTTTTGGAGTACGTATGAATTCAAACGGTGGAGAGTATCCTCAGTTCTTACACACTGTACCTTTAAACAAACCTCATCTCTAAAGCACTGGGGATCAGCTTCAATAATATTCAGATAGTTTTACTTTCATGCCATCAATTATTTTGTCAGAGTTGATTTATGTTTTTTTTTACGCTATGCTCTTAACTCTAACTGAAAAGTGTGCGATGTGTTAGCACAGGAACCACAAGTTTGCAATCAGTCCAGTGATGACATGGAGCAGAAAAGCTTTTGGCTTTTGGACTCCCTTCAGGGGAATTAGCTGCACTGAGGGTAAACACAGGTTCCTGTTTCTTACTTAATTATCACTGAGTTAACAGAGGTGTTGGAGTGACAGCATGAGAAACATTCTCTGTCTGGACAACACTTAAATTATGCAAACTACATCACTCACCAAATTTCCCTAAGTAATATATTTTATTTGCAGTTCACGATACACCATCAACATCATGAAACAAGCAAATAGAAATATCACAATGAGATTTATGTAGAAAAAGATTAAAAACTTTTATATATAAAATGTTTAAGGAGTAATACAGCCTGCAGTACAAGCTTAAAATTAGTGTGATGCAGTAATATTTTGACATGTTGTAAAATGTTTGCTGTGTTATGTTTCAATTATAGAATCACAGCTTTATAGTAATGGTGACACTAAAGCCGCAAAATTGTAAACATGCTTAGTGCAAAGGTTCTCTGTGTAATTTACGTCTCTGAATGGTGATACTGAGCTTGTAAAGCATTTCATTTTCTGCTTTACAACTCTCTTTAATTTGCCTTTTTGTCTGCCTTTCTTTTTTCAAATTGTCCTTTAATTAAACTCCAGCTAATTACACAACTCTTGATGGACTTTTGTATCCCCAGCTGGGTGTGGGGAGGATAGGAATCTGGTGCAGCTAAAAGTGAAACAGCAGCTGACACCCAGACATTTTATGCTACCCTAAGTCAAAACCATAGCTTTTATGGACACATCCCTCATCTGCACAGGGTTTAGTCTGGTGCTGGTTGAGAATAATGTTGGTGATGTTGGAGTTTAACTTGTTATTGTGTCAGCTAGATGCCTTTAAAGTGGCAATGCTTTATTACTCTTTTCCTTTATACCGTGTGTTGTATCACATAATTTTAAAGGTTAAAGTTGGCTATGTTGGCAGTTTTATAACATTTTAATAAGTTAAGCAGTGAATGAAAACAAATGTACTGAAAGCTCTTTTTACTTTCAGGTGTGAAACTCTTTCCTGGATTAATGCATAATACCTTTGCTTTGAGCAATAATGAGTGCAGAAACCACACTAAAATTAAACAAAAGATTATTCAGATGTTGATCAAAAAAGCATTTAAAGCACTTTTTTAACAAAACTGGTAGTCCAGCCACACTAACTGCTGTGAGGCGCAGGCACAGTGGTGCTTTCAGCTACATGCTAACATCAGCATGCTAAACCTTTTACGTGTATAATGTTTACTGTGTTTACCACTGCTCCAAAAAAATAACTGGAACACTTCAGATCAGATCTTTATGAATAAAAGAGTTCAAAGTGCAAAATTACTGTACATTGTATAAGTCATTGAGAACAACAGCAGTAGACTGGGTTCAAAATCACACCAAATGAACAAAACCAAAAAGTAAACCAGCTGAAATCCCAGGCTTGATCCAACTTGTGTGACTTTCATCACACGTAACAACTTCCATCCTCTGCAAGTGAAAAAAAAATCCTACTTTTTATTTTCACATTTTCAAGCAGATGGTCTTAAATAAAAGAAATGTAGCACAGTGAATGCATCCAAATGTAATAGAGTAAAAATAATGATTTTTCTCTAATAAGAGTGAGATGTATGTTGTATTAAAACTACTCTGACTAGTACAATTTATTCAGTTAATTGAGTGCAAGGCCACAATGCCACTCTAGGCCTAGACAAAGACTTGAAAAAGCATCTTGTCCACATTTCTGTGATGGGCTGTTTGGCAAAACATTTCATTCTAAAATACTTCAAGAGATGTTTAGTTTCCATTTTCCCACTCCTTCAGATGTTGGACATTTCTGTTGTCTTTTTCTTAACTAGTCTGAAATAAAACATCAGCAATTTCTACAGTTGTTATGAAGATCAAAAATAACGCTGGCTGACGGCAAACTCTCCAAAATAAAGTAGATGCACAGAAAAATGACGTTTCCTGACACTCAAATATAAGAAGTAGCAGCATCTGAAGCATTTCACTTTAAGAGGATTCAGCACTGGCAGGCTAGGTTAATCCATATCAGAGTCAGAATCCCATTAATTGCAACAGATATGTCACCAAGAACAATTACTGTATGGTTGGACCCTCACATACACATAAAGGATTTTTTGTATAAGACTAGTACAGTATTGGTCACAGTCACAATACCTGCTGATCTCATACATCATAGTGTATTTGTTTGTATGAGTTAAATTGGGTTTCTAAGTTCAGTGATTTTAGGTATCACATTCCCATGATTTAGCCTGGTTGTTAAATCTTAGTTTCTCTTTCCTTTCTACACACCTCTGAGATACGGTTTTACACACTGGAAAGGATGGATAACATGCTGCGTGTATTCCCTGAACATAACCATTACCAGCTTTGACAGGCCTTCACAGTCCAGTGGCTTGTCAGAAACAAACAGGCAAATGTGTTGAAATGGAGAATGGCCTGGTTACCCTGAGAGCAGCTAACAAATCCCCCCGGCTCTGGAACTGAATGAGGGTCTGCAGACTATGACTGATCCAGGCTCGCTCCATGAACCTGTCCAAGCCGTGTACTGCTCCAAGTACACTTGTGAACGCCTCCAGGGACATCCTAGCTGTTCAGATTCCCCATTACACTGTGTCAGGCTTGTGGAAACTTGTGTTTTTTTCATCCAAAGCATATATTTGACTTTTACATAATATAATAAAACTACAAAATGTTTCCCCTAAATGCTTTATGTAGTTGGGGGATTTAGAGCTTGATGTCACCCCACCGTCCTAGAAAATATAAGGTTATATTGTGATATTGATATTGGTGCTGACAGGCATCAGTGTTACCTAGAAGGATATATGAACCAGCAGTGCACTGAGATGTCACTAAAAAGCAAGAACTGATCACTCTAAAAGTAGGGATGTTGCTCCTCACTGGGCAATAAATGAATATGGCAAAGTGTGACAAAGAACATCAAAGTCCCTCTGATTAATGTTGTGGCTGTCAGTGAGAACCAGGTCTGACTGGCACATCAAAGCCACCAAAAACATAGGGAACTGGTGGCATTTCCAACAAAAAAGCATAATCTTCATCCTTTCTCCATCATCACAAACTTTACCCCATACTCAGCGCTGACCATTTAGTCTGAATTGAGTCACACTCAATGGGGGAGGAGAGCTTTGAAAATAACTCTTTATCTGTGTGTTGCTGCTTTTCAGGGAACACAAAAGGACTGACGAGACAATTTATCTGTAGATTCTTTAAAAGAAAAAGAAAGGCAAAGAAAAAAGGCTAGCCTACCTGATGTTTTCTCTCTCTTTTTTTCACGAAGCGCTGTCTGTGACTGCAATCCCTTTATCTGCCTTTCATTAGCGCCTCGCTCGCCCTCTTAGTAGGGCGGGTGTCTGGGAGACAGTCACTTTCTGCAGCCTGTGATGTTTCTGCAGATTACAGAGGGCCTTTGAAGCCACTGCACTCCTCATTGCCAGGGCCTCAGACAGGCCCATGCCATCTGTCAGATTGATGGCAAAGTAGTGGAATGGGGCTGAGACACCCTCTGTTGATCCACACTTTTGTCTTTTATGTGTCACATTTAGATGTTGTGCAAAAGCCACACCTTTGTAATCTGCTGCTGAGACTCGCCTGAAACACTGGCCTCTGCAGCATACAAACACCCACACCCACAGACAGGAGAGAATAATGGTCCTCCGTAATTACTCTTACCTGTGGGCATCAGTCTCTAAATGAGACAATTATCGTCATCTGCTCACAGTGATCTCTGGTTTCCTCCCACTTTTCCAAGGCCCTGGAAATCACTGTCATGTGGGTCTTTTTATGCCTAACCAGTGGGAAGGATTTGATTGTTCATGAGCTCAGGACACTGTAGCATTGTCTGTTGCAGCCTGAACAAGACTGCAAAACAACCAGCCACCAGCGGCTCAAGGTTTACTTTACAAGAAAGTTTTCAATACATACAGAAATTTTCTAAACTGAATTTTCTTCCAACTGTTGCCAACTGTTCCAAGTAACTAGTAACTACTGCCTACTGGCAGAACAGTTAGCCACTTAGCTAGTGGTCATTTTAGCTGACTCTGGCCAGACTGGGAGCTCAGAGCACCAAGGAGTGTTTACACCTCTACTTTAACACAGGAGCTTTGGACTACTGGTAGGAGGAGGTTTTCATGGGGGGGAGGTAGCGGAGAATACTGGCAGGGAAGAGCAACAGAACAGGGCTCAACAGCCTTCCAGCGAACACGGCGGGACCAGGACCGAACACAGACTCCGAGGTCGAAGGGAAATAGTGTACCAAGGTCAGGGCCGTGCAGAGACCTTTGGAAGGGCAGGTGCTCAAAGTATAAAAGGGGCACATGGTACAAGGATTTAAATAGTG
>JAPMOB010238485.1:0-14555 GCA_029875015.1 Lepomis gibbosus | reverse complement strand
ACACTAAACATTAGACATTTCCACCATAAATTGGTGCAGAAAATGTCTCCAGAATGCAGGAAATTAAATGTTTAATGCTCCAAATCTTTTGTGGGAGGAACCCCAGACCCCCCATTGTGTATTTATCGATTAATATTACTTTAAATACTGTTAAAATATCTTCTAGTCTTGATCTTGTGACCTCAATATTCTGGACTGTCACGTCTGATATGCTAAGTGTCACGACTCTAATCTGGGCCCTATATCGTGTTTCATGTCCTCAGCAACAGATAATGAGGAACCTGCTGATGCTCCACTCTCTGTAGCTGTTTCTCAAACTGAGGGGGCCATGTGTTTCCTGATGTTGAGCTCTGCTAGGTGATGTTGGTAGATATAATAGCATATGACATTGTAGCTATAAAGCTGATTAATTTATGATGCTGATTTTATCATGTCAGCCGATTTCATTTACAATTTTATTTTATTTACAGTTTTTAAACTACTTTCTTAGAAATAAAACATTAAAAAAATACTTTTCATTCCAGGCTTTTCAAGGCCCCTGGATTGGGGCCCTGGGTTATTTGTCCCACTCTTCTCCCCACTACGATGCCCCTCCATCCCACATTCACAACTCACAACACCCAGCCTGTCTCCACCGAGTGAGACTCTATCCTACAAAGCACAACTCTTTTTTGCACATGGACATTATCTGACACTTTGCACATGTAGAGATACACACAAGGCTACCATGTTATATTTCTATCGTATGTAGTGTGAATATTTTATATATTGGATTATTGATTCAGCTTTTATTTTTTTAATCTACTTTTACTTGCATTTTATTCTGTCGTTTACTCTTTGCACTACATGATTATGTGCCAATTTGAATATCCCCTATGTGGTCAGTAAAGGAATATCTTATCTATGTAGCCAAACAGAGCTATGTTAGTTGATTTTATAGACAAATTTCCATGGAAAGTTGGCAGGCTCTGTGCATCCAGTCCAGCTGGCATGGAGACATGCCATACTGTACATGCAAATTGTCTTCAACCACAAAGGCAGGACTTCAAAGTGTCCCATAACACACCTCCAACAAACACACACATAAACACACACACATACCACCCTCAACATAAATTTCTTGTCCAGCCTAAACCAGTCTTTCTGACAGATGCACTCACCTTCTCTGACTCAAGTTCTGATGTGTACCTGGTATTGTTGCAGCAACATTGATGGAGTAATCAACTGATTTCTGTATGATGTGTTAAGTGTAAAGCTAAGGTAAGAGATTTTTAATAATACAGTTTTGTAATTGTGAGAGGGATGAAATTTTAGCTAGATCTTCACATTGCACTGTACTATAGACAGTATTGTCCCTAATTCAGTTTTATTAGTTTCCAGTATTAGTACTATCAGTGTAAATAGCATCTTAAAAGCATATATATGAAAACCTTTTGTCTGGCTTGATCTGTTAAATGTTTCAACAACCATGCCCTAACTTCTCCACAAAATCATGTATCCTGTAAGTTTTAATTGATTGTCAGGTAAATCTTGTTATTGCAATGGAAACCCTCAGCCTTTCAAAGTCAAAATAACATGCTTTACCAGTGTCAAAATGTTTATCCTGCTGCTGTGATAAGGGGCAGTTAAACCAGTATATTGTTAACGGGAGCTGTACTCCTCCATAGAACGGGGAACAGAAAGCAAATAAACTTTGATTGTGATTTCATAAAAGCGAACTGCATTTCTCCACTTACATTAAAAAAGTGACTGACTGCCAAGAATCAGAGTAAGTGAATCGGCAACTTACTCCTTACTTCAATGGGAAAAATGTTCTAAACAAAGTTGTGCATTGGATGTAAAAATAAATAAACTAGAAAAAAATCTCTTTTCTGGAAAAACTCATTAAGTGGAAGCAGATTTATTATATGTATCATCAAACCTTAAGCTAATGTGTTGACGAATGCTCTTCAGATTTTAGTCAGTGTGCAATTCTAAATAACAAATCCACACAACAGGTTAAAGAAACACCACATCAATACCTTTGCCGATCTCAACAAAACGCCCATTGTAAGCTTAAAAAATGATGATCATTATTTCTGGGGTATTTTATAATACTTCTAATGGATATGTAGCGATTGAGCAGGTGTCCCTGTTATTGTGTCCAACCCTTATAGGTTAGTTAATGTAAGTTTATATGTTAATATAAGCGTGGTAACTGTATGTACACATTTGTGCAAGTGTATATTCTTGAACGTGACGCATATCTTGACCGTTTATGAATATCTGCATATTTGGGCAAGAACACGCTTGTCTTTCTTGTGCTGGCAGCCT
Source organism: Lepomis gibbosus (assembly GCA_029875015.1). NCBI lineage: Eukaryota > Metazoa > Chordata > Actinopteri > Centrarchiformes > Centrarchidae > Lepomis > Lepomis gibbosus. The sequence goes on along the minus strand of JAPMOB010238485.1, from coordinate 12,242 downwards.
GTCCTGTTGTTCCAGTGTCATATAACCATAGTGTTTGAATAGGAAAAGAAAACTGTGTCCTGAATCAACAAGAAAATGAGGTGGGCATGAATTGTACTAGACAAACAGGCCTTTGACCAAACTGAGTATATACCACCAGTGATGTGGGCAGGAAAAAACAGTGCAATGGGGAAACCACCAACTCGTTGTTTGTTTTCCATAATCCAAATTCAAAGTGATGCAAATGAGTTTGACCAGGGAAACACCAGCTCCCAGTGCAGCGGAAGACAAAAATGATTGCTGATAAGGGTGTCATGAAATCATTAGGAAAAACATGTTATAACAGTGTAAATGCACCATTGTAAGAGTCAAACACAGACAGGCTGATGTTGATGCTGAGACAGTTAATACACAAGTTGAATAAAACTATATTTCAAAGAGATTAATTTAAAGTCAGTCTTATGTGAAAAGACAGGAGTGCAAACTTTTTCAAGTTTCATTGTTTCCGCTAACTGATCACAATTAAAAATATAAACTGGCTGACACAAGACTTAAATATTGCTACCATGATGGCAAGTTTTTGAAGGGACATAATAAAGCCCGAAATTTAGGTTTGAAGCTGCTATAATCAATATTTTTATACTAAAAATGTATTATGAAAGGTGTTGCTGACCACCCAATTCTGCAGTTAACCTCAACTCAGAGTATTTTAATTCTTTTACTTACAGCACACAAATTTGTCAATTCACTATCACTTCTCTCCTTAACCCTGTTTTCCGTAGCAGACAGCTGTTTTAAGCGTAAACCCTCTGATAAACCCACTGTGCAAAATCTGCACTGCACCAAACAGCAGGCAAAGTTTAGATTTAGCTAATTAACATTAGGAGTTGCTAACAATCAAAATAAAGGACAGAGAATGATAATTAACATTAGTTTGGTGTCAAAAACCCCCCAACTCTAAATAAATTGTAATGCTGCTGTGTGTCCTTAATTGGTGGGTTTTCTTTCAGAAACAATGTGTTCAACGGTGTTTGTGTTCCTGATTGGAGCTGTTTATATCCACTATCAGGTAAAGATGCTTAGTCTAATGTGTTACATATCTTTGGATAGGAACAAGTGAATTCGAGTGTTACATGTACTGCATATAAAGAATTTTTAATAACTGAAATGACACATTCCAACTTTTTATGTATATCTATGTTTATTTGGCACACTTAAAAAAAGACTGAACAACACCCATGACAGAAAAACTAATTCTGTTGTTTGCTTTTCTTGCTATTACAGGTCCATGCATCAGGTGAGTCACTTGGCTACATTGTCATATAGGACACTTTTGTAAAATACTTGAGAAAACTCCCACAAATTGGCCTTTGCTGTGGTCGGATAGTCAAAGAAATGTATCCAGTGTCTTTTCATACATTTTTCTTTGACCTAGATGTAAAGGTCACACGTTTAAAGAAAGATGGGCAGAATAATTCATGAGGACTTTGGAACAAACAAGCATGGTTCTAAATAATCTGAATGCACTTACAATAGGCTTTTTTAACCAACTTTACTTATGAAAATACGTACACAAATGTGGTTCTCACAAATAATGGCTCACTTGCCCACAGTTCTGTGTCCATGTATGTCGCTAAATGAAAACTTTGTAGGTCAGAGTGTGGACGCAAAAAATGAAAGAAGACATGTCTGGTAGAACTGTCTTCAAAGAGAGTTGCTAAAAACCTCAGTTCACTGAAGCAAGACATCTGACTGTGTGGGGACAAAATTATTTTTATTTATTGAAATTAGTATATTATTTTGGAAGCACATCACAATTTAGAAAAACACTATAATTAATTAATAGCTGCCAGATGATGCCATTGTTTATTGTCAACTGTTCAGTTGTGTTTACCAGCACTGTAACTTGAAGGTACCCAGAATCTTAAGTTTAATACTTACATATTGCAAACCAGAAGAGAACATGATCAAACTGTTGTATTTGTTGTAAAAGTTTTTTTTAATTGCACATTTTCAGCTCCAGTGCCACTGTTCTTTATTCTGGATTAGCTGTATCTAAAAAGATGTGACAGCTGAATCAGACAATTGTGAATCAGATTAGTTTTCATTAATGGCAATGTAGATGCCTTTACATCCAGAGGCATGTGTCTTAAGGGTGAACTGATAAATAGCAACATGTTCCTTCAGTCAGTGACATTGACATTGGCTCAGATCTGGAGTTGGGTGCTGCACAGTGGCTGCCCACTGCTCCCTTGAGGGATATACTATATGCAGAGAATGACTTTTGCTATGTGTATGTGACAATAAAGTATGACTTACCTTACCTATCTGTTGATGATCACTATTCAGTGTTCATTCATGGTAGACACTGTCAGTGAACTCTGGGTAGCTGTCCACAAATGCTGTACAGTATGTAGCTTAATGAACTAATGTAACTAACTAACTAACTAACTAACTAACAGTCCTTATAATATAGCTGATTTAGGTATACTAATATTTATTGATATTTTATCTATTTGTGATATAGGTTGTAGTTTTAGTATTATATTATAACAATAAACAAGTGTTATATCACATTTGGATGTCATTATTTCAGACATAAGACATATATGTAGTTGCTTGATTGTTTATGCTGCAAGTGTAAAGAAAAGGCACTTATCATTTTCAATGTTTTGTTTAAAAAAGAATGAAAATATTATCCAGAGGGAAAAATATACGTTGTATTTTCTCTGTCCTCCTGGGCATAAAACAAAAACAATGTACACACAGTGGATGGAATTATTTGTGTAGCAGTTAATGACATTACATAGTCCACCCTACTAGGATTAAATCTCTGTATTGTCCTAGTAGATCAGGATAACAGTTGCATATGTATGCTGCCCCACTGAACTGTCTGTTACTCTGTCCTGGGTCTGGAAGGTCAGCCATGTGTGGTGCATGGAAACACTGCAGTCTGGATGTTGTCCACAGTAAAGATCGGTGTAATTGGAAATAACATTCCTCAACATGATCAGATGTTTTTATTGAACAGGGGTTTGTTGTTCTCTAAAAGGATTCTGTGTCTACATTACACATAGCAGAGCTGTAGTTAGTTGTTGTAATCAGTAAACAATAATAAAAAAGTAATAACTATAGTGAAGGATTTCATTCATATAGCACTTTATTTTTGATACCCAAAAGGCTTAGTGGGAAACAGAGAAACCTTGAGACAAGTACACTGAGAGATAATAGACTAATACTAAAATACCTGTTGATATGCCGTTGTTGGTGTGTGAAGCTCGACGCAAGTATGTGCTGCTCGGCTTGCACCTCATCTTCCCCGTCCTGCCTCTTCTTCCTTGGACCCTGGCAGCCCTCCCTCCTCTGCTTCACCTCGACCCCTTTCCTGTCCCGGTCTGTACTTGGATCTGGAGTGCAGTCCTCATCACAGACAATAATGCTGTCACCGTGGAAGCTCTAAAATGCAAAACAACGTACATGTTTTAAGTCTAACACAAAATTCACGTTTGTGTACTGTAACTGATGGAAAACGGGAAAATGTGTATGTGTTTTTAGCTTTGCCCAATGTTACCGCAGCTAGCTAGTTAGCCTGTTACTGATCTTTTTAAACCTATCCAATACTAACATGCTAGCTGCATAGTGAGTACTAACAGCCGGGTGAGTTGATTATTTTTATAAACATAAAGTTAGATGTTTTCTTACCCCTGATGTGAGCCGCTGCTCTGCGTTCCTCTCTGCTCGTCACACTGTGCTCGTCCTCCGGTGTCTGCCACGCGCATTCACGTGTTTTGAGGGTGTGGCTTTGGAGGGAGGCCAGAAGGGAGGGAGTGGGAATTTCTCTGTTGGATACAGCAGTTTCTTATTAGTTTCTCAAACTTACCTACCCTGCCTTTAGAGGAGACTTACTATACTGCTTTAGCAGTCCTATATTGTAGTTCTGTGAGTCCTGTATGGCAGATTTGCATAACGGAAAGTTCAAAAAAATATTTTTCTGTGTTATACTGACTCTTCATATAGGCCTTAATTTCAGCCTCTGTCTGAAACAAACTGGAGATGCTCATGTCTTTTAAAGGCCCCCACTCTCAAAGCCCACTGTCCTATGATTGGCCAAGACCTGAAGCATGTTACCAGGCTGTTGTCGCTGGGCAGTAAAGACAGACTAAGCATTGCTGTGCAGTTGCTGTGTGGAGCAAATGACCATATTTGGAATACCGGCTCAGTGTAGCTCTGCGTGTCATAGAGCTGAGCCGCTGGTAGAAACAGCAGTTTGGAATAGGAGGAAATCTGAGGTTTCTGCTCACAGGGATTTCTTTTAAATACTTTTACCTAATTATTTGAAGCGTTGGCCATGTTTAACATGAACATACAACATTGTAACATTGTAGATGTGGAAAAGAATAATGTGTCTCCTTTAATTAAAAAGGACTTCTCTGCACATAGGGAAAAGTGTTGTGAATATTGTTTTATATGCTGATGACAAACTCCTGTCATGGACTTTCTCCTGTTTTCTTCCACAGAAGTCATTATATATGACACTGATCTTGTCCTAGATTGGCATATTCCGGTCTCCAGTTTGCCATCAAATTACATTGAACAATTCAGGAACATTGTAAGAAGAGTCTTGCTCCCCTACAACATCGCTGAGTCTTTTAATGTAACAGACTTAAATTTCACCACAGGTAAGAACTTTTTTTTATTTGTTTCTTTGTGTAATCTAGTTGGCTGATTGAATTCTCTTTTATCCAGTGGTGTATGTAGTATGACACGTTTATGAAGTATGACGTGAATTGTTTTGAAATTTCTTTAAAAGGGTGCTATCCAAACTCCACTGGAGGACTGCAGTGTTACTGTGAGGAGCAGTTTGCTTGGTCATGTGACCAGTGCAACATCAACGGTGTGTGCAGCAATGCCACCAGCCAAACCTGTGGGTGCATAAATGGACTTCCATCAGATGGAGTGCTCTGTCAACCAATCACAAGTAAGCATTTCTGTTTAGTAGCTGTAGAAATAAATTTAATGTTACCAGCAAAAAAGATAACTAATGAATATCTACTGTATCTGCCTGACTGTCCCACATGTGTTGACATAAACATGTTCATGTTGATTATAATATGGTTTTCAAAAGCAAAAAACAAGGTGTATTAATTTATTCTCCAATGTTGGTCCACAGATATCACTCAATGCCCAACCCCACCTCCTGGTATGGAACAACTTTTGCTTTGTTTTGAATGGATACAATTGAACAGAGTCTGTAGTGTTTTCATAGGAACATTTTTACAGCACCAACACCAAATGCAACAACAACAAACACAACAACATCAATAATGACCACAACGTCCATGGCAACAATAATATTATATATAGTATATAGTATTACAGATAGAATATATGAATAACGTTATGTGTATCTCAAGAAATTGCTTCTTTGTGATAACAACTGTTTCTGTTCTAGCAAAGAACTTGTCATTTACGATGAACAGAGATTTCGATCCTTCAGATAGTAACTCTAACAGTCAAGTTTACAAAGATACCTATAACGCTGTAAGTTTTGAATTGGCAATCAGCTTTGTGTTGATGCATTGAATTTATGTGATATTTGATCCTGATGTAATTGAAGAATGATAACTAGCAGGGTATTTTACTGTTTCAAACAGATTCAAAAACAATGTACGGAGCACATCTCAACTCTAGTATCATTCAACATCATCAAGATCAAGTAAGTCAAATTTTTTTGATTTTACTCTCCTTCGCTGCGGTGTTGGTGCTGTGTGTACAATTCAGAAACATAGGCTGGTAGGCTCTTGCTTGGAAGCACGCATGCTGAAAATCCGACCCAATTTCTTCACATAGGACATTCAATAGTGGCTGTTCCAATGGACCTGGAAACAGGCGTGTGGTTAATTTTTATATGAGGCCATTTCTTTTGTTTACTCTGCTCCGACCAGTGACCGGGCCGTGAAAATACAAAATAAATAGTATAATAAATTTAGTGCCTAGTTTAAAGGCTACTGCAATTTATTATCAGCTCCTTCCAGTGAAAATGATAATGTTATTTTATAATCAATGTTTCATTATGACCATACAAATGAATGGACCCCAGTGAAAATAACCAACATTCATCCAGGTGCTGATGGGGATCCTTATAAAAATAGATTTTTTTCAATAAACTCTTACAAAAATGTTTGTGTATGCTGTCAATTATAGTTCTGAGAAAGAAAGAAAAATCGGAATTGCCATAAGCCTGTGTGTGAACCGATATTAGGCTAATTCCATAGATCTACCATTGTTTTGGGTTTTTAGGTGGCAGATCAGTTTCTTATGCATATCCTATACAAGTACAATCTTGGCTGTATGTGTCCTCTTCAATAATTGCTCTTATTTTATGTTTATTGCTCCTACTTGAAATGAGATTTTTGCAGTGACAGTTGTGTGTCATAAAAGGTAATACTGTTTATAGTTTAGAGAAATGAGTGTGCTTTTTGATAAATTCTGTTATGATTTTGATAATTTAGTTCAAAAGCCTGGTAATAGTGTTTAAGCAGTCAAGAAAAATTCTCATACCAAATACCTAATGGCATTCCCATCAGCCTCAACTTGTGTTTAGTGCTAAATGTTAACATCCTTAATAGTGCAATAGGATATATTCTATTATGAATTGGTACTATATAAATAGTGTTTAACTGAATAAAGATCGTGGTAAAGATTATACCTGCTTAGCATCAGAACTGTCAGTATTGTCATCAGGAGTATATTGCATTAAGTTATGATTAACACCTGCATGGAAGCACATGGCAAATTCACAGCCACACCGGCTGAGCTCCACCGCCTCACACCTCGACGTCCTACACGTGCGAGGGACCGCTCAATGTTGCTTGCAGCTTTAATTATTATTTATATAGCGCTTTTCAAAAACAAGTTATGGTGCTTTACATAGACATAAAACCAAAAGAAATTACCAGAGAAAGAATGGATAAAAGTTGAATTGATACAGTAATAGTGACAAGTGAAGTATGAATTATTAAAAAAAACAGTAAAAACAAAGAAAATTTGAGATTTAAAATTTGAGGTGTGGTAAGCTTAATGGGTAGAGTGTTCCATGTATAAGGCTCTTGAATCCTTATCGTAGTGGCCCGTAATCGAATCCAGACTGTGCCCTTTGCTGCATTTTGTTCCCTCTCATTCCCTCATTTCCTGTCAATCTCAATTTTCCTATCCGGAATAAAGGCGAAAAAAGCCAGAAACATTTAAAAAAAGAGACATTTCAGATTTCATTAGATTGATGATATAGGAGAATATTTCATTTTTATTCATTTCAAAACAAATAACCATACATTGTTTTTGAAATACCACTTTGCAAGTGGTTAATGGCTGTTGACATCAAGTTTACAGAGCAGATATAATATGAACTACATTATAAATGCTTGTGATTGTATTTTCATTGGGATTCACTTCTGTTTTACAGGAATGGAAGCACCATCGTTGACTATACTATAATAGCAAACTCTATAATTGATACGGAAATTGCTGCAGTAAAATCAGGGGTATTTACACAGCTGGGAAAAATATACCCTGTGATATTTGACAGTGAGTTTAACACTTTTTAAAAACATTTTATGAGACAAAATATCGTCATGTTTTAAATTCACACAAGCATTGTTTGTCATGTCAGGAATATCAAATTATTTTGTACAGATAATTGTATGATAATTGCCTGACCTTTGTGTCTATTATTTTAAAGGCACAGAACCCTTAAAGTTTGATCCACCTACAGTAATTTTTGGGGAAAGTGTGACTGTGACATGTGGCCCTCCACCAGCGGCTCTTAATTTCAGTACCACCTTCACTGCAGAGTGGAAACTTAATAACACTAAAATACTCGAAGATCCTGGACATCAATTTAAAACAGCAAATGGTGCAGCAACACTGACTGTGGAACGCTTTTTTTTCACTGATGTTGGTAAGAAAACGATCCAGAATGGTGCAGTCAAGAAATTATTTATATTTCTTTCCCAAGAGACGTTAAAAATTATACACATTTACAATGCAAGTGCTGCTTAGGACGTTTCTCCTTGGGCTCTCACCTGCGCGAATGCAGAACTCTGATTGGCTTGAGGGCAGTATTTGTCTTAAAGTGTAAAACAACACCTACGCTGCCTTCATTGTTTAGCCTGTCCCACCAATGGCAAAAAAAATGTCAGGTCATGGTAATATTTCACTGTAAATGTAACAAAATAATGACTGGTTTTACACAGCTATAGTAAAGTGTAAGGCTTAAATTATTCATATATTTAAAGTGTTAACCATTTGCTTTCACATCTTCTTTTAGTTAACTTTAAAACTAACTTGAAACAGCAGTTGAAATGCATCACAAAAGAAGCAGATGAATTATGTTCTTAATGACTGAAGCCTCAATATACAGCCTGTCGAATATCCATTCTACAGAATGAAGAAAAGCCCCTGTCTCACTAAATAGTTGATTGTTATGTTATCATCTCTTCAAATTCAGACTCCCTCTTGTGCTTTTTGAAACCCAAACCACCTAAAGATCGCTGAAAGCTGATTTAGGTTGATGCCCCCCTTATAATGTGGCTGTTAGGTAAAAGTAAAGTTCTAAAATAAATTGTTTCTAATACAATTTGAAATAAAACATAGAATTTATAAAGGCCTATCTAAAATCAACATGCTGATAGCACAAAGTTAAAAAGGAAACTATACTACAGGGGGATTATGAGTAGTGCACCGGCTCTTAGCAGTGAGGCAACAGTCATTCACTCAGTCCACCAATCCCACACGTCCAGCAGCTCCACTGACCACACTCCTTCCCTATGGCCCGTTCCGTCGGTCCCTCAGTCACCACCGCCGGCCATTCCCGCTTTGCTTTGTTATGCCAGTTGGTAAAATAACTTAAAAATCTCAAACATGAATTAAAATAATCAAACACAGCACGCCAAACCACACCACTCTACATGCAATATAAAATAAAACACAGCACCCAAATAAAAGATTCCAAAATAAAACACCAGGTGCACAAAAATAGTCTGATTACGTAAAGGTGCTCTCAGCCCACACACTTTTGTATTTGTTTGGCAACACTGGCCTCACAGTAATTTGATGTTAATTGATAATCACCTTTAATTTCAGGTATTTATGAATGTCTGCTGAAAGACAGTGGGAGCCTTGGAATATTAAGACAGACATCCCAGGGAACATACACTTTCCAAAACCAACCCTTGATCCAAGTGACACCAGTGAGACAACTGATCAGATGTGACGTACCATCAGTGACACTGCAGTGCTCTGTCAACAGCCCCTATAATGTTGAGTTTGACAAAGAAAAGTCTCCTACAGGTAAACCTGAGACAAAATTGCAACAAAAAGGCGAATGAACTATTGGGAAATCCTTTACAGTATTTGAGATCATGTGTATAAATATATAGTATTTTCCAGGGGTGAATGCTGATACTGTTTGTCCAAAGTGATTTTTTTTGTATGTTTAGGGCCAAACATCACCTTTTTGTTATATAACACCTGTGAAATCCAGAGTATCACTTGCCAAGTGATAAACCATACGCAATTTAACATGAATATAACACTGGAGTTTACCAGAGAAGGTAAGTACTGATCCAGACATTAGAGGGTTTTATACAATTGAGGTCAATATTTTTGTTCCCAGTAATTAAGTATTATTTTTCTCTCTCTGTAGACTTTAAATGTCTCAATGATCCTGTGTTTGGTAATGGAACATATAATTACATGGCTGAAGCTCCCTGCAAACCGAACTATGTGGGAGCACAGACAGCTGTTTGTGGGATCGATGGTCACTGGGGAAATAAACAAGACAACTGCATCCTACAAGTTGTCCATCAGTTGTTTCAGCAGTCTCAGGTAACCTAGTTTACTGATTTGGGAGCCTTAGCACAGTGACCTCTGTCATGTCTTTCCTTCATTCTTCCTCTGCCTGAAAGTGTTGGTCTAGGCCGTAGTAGAATAAGAACTCAGATCTTAAGTCACACTTACAGTGATACCACACTGTAAAAATAAAAGCAAAATAAAACACTATTAAAATGCTACTAAGACAAATGTAATTTGAAAATGAATTTGAATATTTATTCTCAAAGTTCGAGCTTATTTGAAGTAGTTTTGTTTCGATTATAACAATGAATTGACTGGTCATATATATAATGTGTATGTAAAATCTAGATAATAATAAATGCAATAGAATAAGTGTTTCTTCTGAAATACAAGGGTAGGAGTCTAATCAGTCAATCTTTAGTAGAAAAGCACTTTTCATAGAAAAGCCACATAACACAAAATGCTTTACACTATAAAAATCAAATAAATTAAAATAGCCGGAAATGGCAATGATCCGAGCAGGTCGTGAAACATATTGTTTATAATTATGTTCTATTGTTTATTTTGTCATGTTGCAAATTCAACATTTTACGTCGGGACAACACTTTGCGCCGCAGTGAAGTTAGCTTTACATGTAATATTGGACCGCTGTCAATTCAATGTATAACTAATATCCAACTTGAAACCAACTTCACCATGGTCAGTTCTACCATACTTGTGGGTGTTACGGAGAAGAAATTTACCAATAAACAAACGTGGAGGAGAGTGACGTTTACTCATAACTGCGTTATACCAAATAGGATGACTCAGACCATGCAAGCAAAAATGAGAAGCTCATACCAAAGAGAGAAATCTGTTTTATGGACGAGTAACGCAAGACTAACGTTACTCCAGCCGTTTCAGCCATGATGTGGGTGTCGGGTAGCGTTACAGGTAACGTTTGCCCGCAGACATTCAGCGTACTTTCTGTCAGGGGCGAGTCTAGGATCAGACCTTTAGGGGTGCTCAGTACCATAAACCAAGTCGTTTCTTGGAAGAAAAACAGAAAAATATTGATTTTGATATTAAATGATTCCAATTTGTGTAGATTTGTGTTACACTTGATAAACCTAGATACACTTCAGTGACGGCGGTGCCAGAATTAAGATGAGCTTAAACATCAACATAACTGGGTTTTTGGTTAGAAAAACTGGACAATATTATATAGCTGCAGTACTGTACTTTTGTCTAGAAGTTGCCATTTCAAGTTATGGTTTACTTCCTGTCTTCCACCGCTTCGCTCATAATCTCAATATTTAGGGACATTAACCTTGTTTACTGTAAGTATAGCCATATGAAACTGTAGGCCAGGTGTCGGCAAATAAGTCTAGCATCGGGCCAAATTCTTTTCAAGCGGTTACATGGCAGGCCAGAACATAGTCAAATTATTTCAAACCCTGGGATACTTGTGTGCTTGTTTAGCTCAGCTATAACTCCCTTGTTAAACAAATTGGTTATAAGAACACTTTCGCACATGCTCACAATAAAGTATGTACTGCAGTGTGTGTGCCCGGCGTTTGATCTGCATTCATGAACCTATAGATGCTTATTTTCATTTTTAGGAAATTTAGGGGAATTCAATCACAAGTTTACTGCCGACGTTTTCAGAGGTGTGGCAAGCAAGCCAGAGACTTTTGAATGTCGTTCAGAACGCTTTAAAGTTAATGTTCTCAGCAAACTTATCATAAAGCATTGCTGCAAAACAAGTTCTCGCACTTTTATTTTGGAGGCACAATCACTTAAGAGGAAGTGATTCCTCTTGGTTGTCCCTTCTATAACTTCTCTCAGTTCAAAAAATCTAACGTTCGAGGACAAAACATATTTATATAATATTATTAGTGGTGGACATAGATTTTTTTTTAAATCTAGATTAATCTCACTGTAATCTTTAAATTAATCTAGATTAATCTAGATTAAAATGGCTCATTTGAGTTCTGCCGAAGGCATTCAGTACATGTGTGCGAACGGGTTTCAAGCCAGGTTTCAAGCAAGGTGGCGCATTAGAGCAGGGGCTCATCTCCTGTTTCCAAAATGCATCACAAACTGCTTGAGAAAGCTGTTCTACTATGATAATTGGTGATAATATGATGAAAATAAATCATGTTCAATAAGATGTAGGCTACTTGTGTGCTTTCCGTTTAGGTGGTATTTGAGGGGGGAAGAACTCCTATAGTAAACTAATTCCGCATTGCACAAGGTGCAAACAACCTTAGTCGTGTCGAATTTTCCATTGGGAAGCTTCTTAAAAGTAAATTTTCCCAGAAGCAAAGCCGGCGACTTCAAAAATGTTCTTACACAAAGTCCTGTCCAACAGCTGTCTGTGGACGTGTTGCTACAGTTAGTGTGAGTAAATACCGCACAATGCGTTTTTT
>JAPMOB010238484.1:60591-102483 GCA_029875015.1 Lepomis gibbosus | reverse complement strand
ACACACACACGCACAAACGCACACAGACCAGTACTTCCTTTTTGATTACCACCATCCCCTTGAGCATAAATTGGGCATAATTTGAACTTTTGCACCACAGAGTAGATGAAATATCAAACATTGAGGCTAAAACCAGGGAACAGTAGGATGTGGACCTTTTGTTAAAACCCAAACTGGGTCAGCAGAAAATACCAGACCAAAGCAGAAAGCTAAACACAACACAAAACGGAACCACATCGTCAAGAGTATTATAGGACATGCTGGTATTTTTTAAACCTGGAAACATGCTGTGGTAACACTTTCATCATGTCTACACAGGAGGTGTAGTGTAAGCAGCACGTTTGCAGCTGCTTCAGTGCTCCGTCTGTGTCGACACAGGATTCTTCTTTGTCCTCTTTTCAGTTGGCAAAACTGTGCATCACAGCCTGGCTCACCAAGTTGGTATTTAATGGTTGCGACATCTGACAAAATAATAATAAATACAGGGTAATGACAACAACTGTGTGTTAGTCTACATCAACATTTAAAGTAATTACAGAAAAAGTCGAAAGAAAGTTTTCATCTTAACTTTGCTGCCACTAAGCCTCCGCCTGTGAGGGGAAAGCTACAGACACAGCCGGTTACTTTGCCGAGTGCCTGCTCTCTCTGATCACCTATATTGTATTTGAATGCAACCAAAATTACAATATAGTTGTTGTCATTTACATATAATTTCATTTAAATTTTTAGACAATGTAATAAGTATGAAAAATCTTTAGAAATTAAATGAAATGGACCACTGAAAAACTTGCCTCAAAGTCCTTCTGTGCGGACACACCGTAGACTGGTTTAACCTATGATTTAGACTAGTTTAATTTAAAGCAATGAAAATTGACAGTTAGTTTATTCATGTTTGATTAATGTTTATAGCTCATAAGAAATTCACCCTCTTAATAATCCCCATATGGTTCTTTGTTGTACAAGAGGAAAGCCACAAATCTTGCCGTTATAGTTTTCCTTACTAGCGCAAAATATTGTTTACCATGTGAAACACTGTTCACAACCTTAATCTTAATAGGTAGCGTCATCTGGTAATTTTGACATTCAGTTTTAGTTATTTCAGGAGACACTCTTCAAAATCTGATTCCTTCTGTTTGATTCCACCCACCACGTCCCTTTCCTTCCCAGCAATGACGTCAGTCTATGTGTGCTCTGTATACTTCATCGGAGTAAATCCTCGGCTTGAGTGGAACACAAGCTCATAGTTTATTCTTCTTCTTTTCTAACTACAGGGTTTATACAGTGCTAACCCTCTGCCCTGATACCCACTGACTCAAGGAGGCATTATTTGCCTCTGTGCGGTGCTGAGACAGGCATTACAGCGCACAGTTTCCACTGCAGCATAAATTGAATTTAATTATTTTTATAAGGGTTTCTTTAATCAAAGTGTCAGTGGTTATGGGAATGGTCTCACTGTGGACCACAAGTACGAGACCTGTCCTAACGCCATGTGTGCCTTCTTTTGAATATGTCTTCTTAGGAAAAATTTAGATATTATTTGTGAATCATGCAGCAATTAATCTTTGAAATGTAAGAGCACAATATGTATGTAAATATAACCACGACAGCTATCCAATGACAACAAATCTGTCCACTCATCATCATACCTATATGTGAGGCCTTGGATGGGAGAGCAAGTCACAAGAAACCAGGGAGCCAACATTATATTTCAAACCACACACCATTACATCCTTAAGTGTAGGAGTCACATGGAGAACATGGGCTCTGGAAAAATTGCATTATAGTTTAGCGGACTACTTGAAAGCTTTTAAAACCAGAGTCTTAATATGAAACAGACGGCAAACTTTGATTTTGCTGCAGTGATTCCAGACGCGAACATGTGTCTCAACAAGGTGCCAAATTTCTGACAACTTAGATATTCAGGGCTCCAACACCATTTATCCCTTGAATTAACAACATAAATGGACTGCAATAACTCGTTCAAGTCTTTTTTTTTCCAGAGCATAGTAAAAAAGCGAGTCAGATGATTTTTTCAGACAAGGGCTTTTACATCTTTTAAGCACAAAACCACAGTGGAGCCAAATCCTCAAATGAAATACTCTGTACTTAACTGCAAAACCAATAACCTGATAAATTAATACTTTTCAATATGATCTCAATTCCCTCTTTCACTTTTCATGCGTAAAACACATCAGATTTGAGAATGCCAACAACCTAAATAAATGTGAAACATTACTCTGATGTGCATTATTAAGTTATTGTCCAGACCCCAAACGATTGGCACAGCACGTCTACATCCTCTACTTTACCCCGCTTCTTTGTTATTTGTCTTATTCATAGTCTTACTTTTTATCATTCACTGTCCATCTACTAACATAGAATTCAGAATTCCCTGGCTATGTTTATTATATTCACCCTTAACTTTGTGTCTGTTCTTTGCATAATATCTATTGATGTTCACATTTATTAGAAAAGTCTGTGCATACAGTATACTCTACAGTTAAAATAGTTTTGAAACAAACGTTTCTGTGTGTTGATGATCCGCTAAACCTAATGTTCTGGGTCACTGAGGGTTGTCTTTGTTGTAAGAGCACTAATCACATGCTGGATGTTAGACTGACTTGTGTGTTTCAGTGCAGTTGCATTTGAAGGAATTGTTATTGCACGTAGTGCATTACGACTGAGTATTCTGGACATTCCTGTGATCTTTTCTCAGTGTTTAAGATTTGCTGGCCAGTACCGAGGCAGTGGCATATAATGAGGCATATTAGAATATTTAAAAGGCAGGGCAAATCAAAGGGCTTTGCCACCTCTGGGTGGAGGGTAATTAAGTTAGCTGGCTGTATTCTGAAGCTCTGTTGGACTGGGAGACAAAGCCACGCTAATCATGCCACTATAATTGATACTAAGACTACTTTCTGTTCCTTTGGTCATGCCACAGGCATTGCTGAAACCCTAACAATAGTATTATTCACAACTCCTCTTGTGTCTTACAATTACACTGGTTCAATGCATGTTAAATATGCCATCTAATTAGATGGGAATAATAACGATCATGGATTCAGTTCTGAGACTGTAATCAGCTGTTTGGAGAGCCAGTGGGGGGTTCACAGTTGGCCTTATTGTGCAATAATTAAGCTTCTTCTCTTCTTTGCTGACTCAAATTTATAAATCCATTTTGTGAAATATATTTCCACATGTCATATCTTAGATGTTCTATGGTATATGTAAAGGAGTACCTTCTCCAGAGAGAAATTCTCAGAGATGTACATGCCCATCTTTAAATTGTTTGCATGTGCCAAGTAGTAGTAGTGATATTTAAAAAAAAACAAAAAAAACCCCCTGCATACTGCTTGTTCATTTCAAAGTTGTAGTGTTCTGTAGACCTTTTTGAGTAATTCATACATACTCCATTCACATAAAATACTTTGCTATATTTCATGTTTTAAAAGTTTATGGCGTAGCAAAAAATTCACATTTTAGAAGAGTTGGGTCATCACTCCATGAGAGCGCATAAAGATTGAATCCCCTCCGAATAGTGGGAATCCTTTCTGTCTCTGATAGGCGGAGAGATCATATTCATGTTTTTACAGTCGGTCCTTTTGTAATTATTTTTTATGGGGAAAAAGTATTTTAGGGCCTGTGTGTGTGTCATGTGATCCTGTAATACCGTCTTGTGGCCTCTACGCCAAAATCACCTCAAAGCCCATCAATGTTTCTGGAGACTCTCAACCTTAACCCTAAAAACTGTGCATTATTTTACATCATTAAGTTTTCAGTTGACTGTCAACTTGTGGTCTAGAAGCATCCATGGAGATAAAGTCACATTAACCTGAACAAAATAAAAATGCAATGGAGACACGTGGACTGATACATCTTAAAAATAACACATGGATGCTTAACTATTTACAATCAGCTCGTTATTCTTTTGTTCCCACTAATGTTTTCAACAAATTTCATTCAGTTAATTTCCGATAGAAATGGTAAATGTGAAAATCAACATTTGACTAGAACTATATGTAAATCTTTTTCCCAAACTATTAAAATCATAATGCAGTCTGCAGTCCGTAAGTACTGATGTTGATGGAGAAGATGCTTGGTGGAGCTGAACAGTACTAATTGAGGGCCTTTTCCTATCGCGTCATCAAATACCAGACACACTCATTT
Source organism: Lepomis gibbosus (assembly GCA_029875015.1). NCBI lineage: Eukaryota > Metazoa > Chordata > Actinopteri > Centrarchiformes > Centrarchidae > Lepomis > Lepomis gibbosus. The sequence continues at coordinate 98,316 of JAPMOB010238484.1, read as the reverse complement.
TCTGAAATCCATCCACTAAATTTTTGACTTTGCAAAAAAAACTGAGCCAATCCTGTAGACGTGGGGCTCCTAGGCTGCAGCCCTTGTCAGCTTGTATGTTAATCTGCACCGAAGTGGCTCAACTTTTGTAAGAAAACACATTGTTATTTACTGGCAGCCACTCTATGTTAGACTTGACAAGGAATCATTGGTAACATCTGTGTTATAGAAATAATTCAGAACTTCCTCGTTCTCAACAAAAGCTTACCAGCCACAGATACTGTTTTGTGGACCGTGTACAAAACATAATCATCCCAACTTCAGTAGGCTAATGAATAGATATGTGCCAGTGTAACAGTCATCAGTGTGAACATCTCCTTTGATGCCTCATCTAGTAGAAAGCTTTTAAACAAAATGTTTGAAGTGTCTGCCTGTGTAATAATGATTTATAATTCTCTTGAACTAATGCAAAATTTGCTGGTCAAATTTTTTTGAAATAAAAATAAATTGTGCCCGGAGGGTCAAGCCAAGATTCAAAAGAAGATCACCCAAGAGCAGCAAATGATTTAATAAGCCACCAGCTCCACCAGGGCATGGAGAAAAGCAGAATGGAGAATTTCAAAGTGTGTCTAATTAACATCGGTTTATTACTATGTCAATCTCTTCTTCGGCTAGAGTGTGAATGAGGGGAGGGTTTGGAAATGTAGAACTTTGCTTAAATATATGGAAAAACACTTAACTCCTTGGGTTAATATGAAAGTCTTAACCCAACCTCTGCACAGAGAAAGATCCTTTTTGCATGTTTCTATCTCGTCACAGCCAGACAAAATTTGAATCTCATCACAGCTAGTTTTTTTTAGCTTTGTTGAAAAAAAATCATTAAAAATAGAAAACAACTTCCAAGATTTTTCCATCACCATTATTCCTCAAGGAACAAGTAAATGAATATTTAATATCACTTGCATCTATATAATTGCATAGTAATTATTAGATCCCAATGCTTGACAAGCTTGGTGTAATATAATTTGTAATATGTTAACTTTGCAGGGGTGACAATGTTGAATTCCTCAGATATCATTTTTTAATCTTATGTTGGTTTTTCATCATGACCTCCGTGTCTACAGAGACAGGAAACGTACCCAACAGAGGGGAGCAAATCCTAAAGAATGACAAGTAAAAGCATTGAGCAACAGGGGCAATTAACATCTCTTCTAACCTAGCTACAGAATACAGAATGGTTTGTGCATGCTTGTGACTGTGTCAATAGATAGATAGGATAGTGGTCTTCATTAGTTGCCTCATATTAGATCGAACAAATACTGAACAAACACAAATATGCAGATGCATGCACAAAAACACTCCACAATCATTATTCAATTATACAATAACCAAATTGAAGTTTGTGGATGCAAAACACATGTTGGTATTCTATCAACATCACAATACTCGTTGGCACGTTTCCTTACAGATCCTGTGTCCTCCACTCGTTTTTGGTTTCCTTTCAGACAGTACATATGACAGTTTTAATTGTGATTTCATAAAGGCTTAAAAGGCATTCCTACTTTAATAGTGGGGTTCACCTCAGCCTTATTTTTCTGAAAGCGTCTTGGATTGTCTTGACAACTAAGTGGCCCTTTTATTTTGAGGCACAGTGGTAGGAGCCATCGAGGTGTGTAGGATAGGGACCTTGCATCAGTTTATGGAATGGACATTACACCATTTGTAGAGGCACCCACATGTTTCATAACATACTTGAGAACTGTATGTAATTCATCCATGAAATCATAATTGGAATCACATTGAGATGCAAGAAGCTGCATTTAGAGCTTGACTGATGGTCAACAACAGAAACAGGGCGGAAATGCCAATTGCCATGTGCAAAGACAGGGTTCTTCTGCTACCTGCCAGTGTTGGACTCATAACTCAGTCACGTAGTAATATATTAATCATTTTCCAAACGTAATGGCTTTACTTATTACTTTCTGAGAGCAAATGTGTAAAACAATTTGTCATGTTATCTTTATGTTACACCTTTATAATTGCAATAAACCAGGTTGCTCATTTCTTTTCAGGGTAGCAAATGTTTCCATTTTGTTTTAGCTATTTGATACGAAAATTTTAAAAAATGTGTTAAGACTGATAATTGAAATAGCAGTACATAGCATTACTTAACAATATTTGTAACTGAGAGGGAATCAGCCATTCGTTCTTTCGGTGCATGGACCAATATGTTCGTACAAGTTTATCAGCTGCCTTAGCTCAGATAACTTTAGTGATAGCAAACATAATAATATCACCTCCCCGACTCTGTGACCCATTATTCAAAACTAATACAGTTTTATTAAAAGAATCCAGATGAATGATTTAATGATGCACTTTTGAATTGTAAAATGGTATACATTATTATGATGACACATTTGTATGTCCCCCCCTCCTCCATTCACCATCACATATGTACTGCTTGAAAGTCCCCTGGCAATCCTTCCTCAGAGTATACTCATGTTTTCAACAAAGTCCCCCACACACACCGCCCTGACCATTTACATAAATATAGCCCTCCACCAATAGAGAGGCAGGAACAAAGTGGTTATATCATTAAGGTAGCAGACTTTAATCCCCAACTGAAGAGGCAACATCCCCAAGTGGTTCTTCCTCTATACCTTCATGTTAAATTCATGGTCAAGCAATGTGCACTGGCCAGTACACTGATATACTGTTTGCACTTACCCTCGGTGGGCGCGCTACTCTCCTGAACGTGGTAATGATTTAATAGGAGGGCTCATTTAATTCAAGTGAAGATCAAGATTAAACCAGGTGCACACACCTTCATGGACATGCACAGACACAATAAGTAAACCCACAGAGAAAATCTGAGGATGTGCAGTGTGTTTTCCTGGTGTATAGATATTCATGGATCAAGTATTCACGCTAACCAAATATAGCCAACCACATTTGTTTACTGGTAGTTCAGATCTATATTGAATACTGATTAATTTTCTGGAAATTTGGTGTAAGTTTTAGTCTTAGTTTGTTTTAGTGTGGTCACATTGTGAGCAAGGGACTTTTGCAAGCTGTTCAAAATGTTCGCATTAACATTTTCTGAATTTAGCCTGACTTGTCTTTTATGCAGATGTTAATCTCTTAAGGAATTCACAATCTTTTATTTGAAAAGCAACAATCACACAAGAACCTGGGAGATTTGTGTTAAATTGCAGTTTGGTCAACCCCTAAAATATTGTTGTAAAAAGTTTAAATCCTAAAAATGAGTTATTTGCTCTGTTCCTCATCAACGCTTTACGTTTTTTCACTGCAGAAAGATTTGCAAAACCTCTGTGCACATGGAAAAGATGATTCTATAAGACTTTATGAGATTGTAGCACTTGTGCAGGTTGACTTTACTTTGCTACAGAATGTGTTGAATGAGATATTCTTTTGAAATAATTTTTTCTTAAGGTCTATCTTTACCAACACTACCGAGTTATTATATCAAATACACCATACTGAGGAAAATAATTTGAGATGCTTGCATTAACATTTTTCATCCTGACTATAATGTTAACAAACATCTACATGTAGAAATATGCCTGTTAACATTGTAAGTGCACTTGCAGATTTAAAGTATAAATCCATAGATCATATTATGAGACAGCTGCAACGATACTGCCATAAAAAAATACGCAAATCATATTCATTGAATTACACAAATTACAGATGTAGCTCAAAACCTCTGAAAACGTGATGATGAATCCCTTTTTTTAACTTCTGGCTGATAATTCATCAGACTACACTGGCAAAGTATTGGGCTTGTGAAAAATGCATGAATTACTAATTAATGAGGCATTCTCGCAACATTTACATATTCATAAAGGTGTGTAATTCACATATGCATGAGAGAGCTGAGTGATAGCTTTGAGAGAATAACACATATTCCAAGAAAGAAACCTTTTTATTTTGTTAAATTCTTCAAAAAGCTGAGGGAGCAGAGACGCTTTTAAAAAAACATTACGCATTTATTCTTCCCCACAGAAATGCAAGCAAATGCTTTGGGAGACAAATGCACTGAGGAGATGCAATGATGTGAAACAGTATGCAAAATTACATTTTCTGAAATATTGTCCCATGTGGATTTTCAAAAGTTCATTTAGCAACCCAGTGTTCCTAACAACTGTGCTCAGAAAATCTGATTGATTTACATAGACGGAAATATATTTGCAGTATCATCTCAGTTCAGCAAAGAGATATGCAGTGCAATCTAGAAAATAATCTATAACTTGTATGCTTTTTTTCTTTAATCCATTAAAAAAATAAATGTAACACTGAATTGTTCACATGCCACATATTGCATTTAAAGAGTGTGAGACATTGTTCTTTGTTAACACATTGTCAACTCCTGTCTTTGGTTTTAAATTGTAATCTGAAATCTTTCTGACGCTTATAATAATTTTATAATCACTCTGGGGATTAGTCATCATTATGTACTTTTTTCATGATGGTTAAAATCAGCCAATAGCTTTGCCATGATGTCAGCCTTTTGGAGACAAATCCTTTCAGTGAAGCAGGTCCAAGATGGTTTGGCCAGAGTTGAGGTCTGTCCCTCTTCTGAAAGCGCCTCTCCATTGTTTCAATATTCTCACAAGGGCTTTGTGAAAGCTGTCCCAAATATGGGTCAAAAAAGCACAAATAACATTCAGATGGTTCCTAGGCTTTCCTCACAGCAATGCACCAAAGAATGACAAGTCCAACAAAACCATGTCGAGGTTTTCACCCTGTGCCATTGTCTTTCCGCATTTACTCCAAGCTGGGCCTTTTCAGACAGGCCAGAGTTTTGTCAGGCCTACTCGGACACAGCCCAGCTCTAGCAGCAGGCTTGGCCTCTAAAAAATACCATGCAGAGTCTGATTCACTCCTTTGTTCTATTACAAAAAAATGGCTCTTGGATGTACAAAATGTCTATGACAGAAAGAAAACAACTAGTAAGAATAACCTCTATGGCCGAGTGGACACATAAGTTTCAAAGTCAAATCCTTTGTAGTCTAGTGTATTGTTTTAACCAGGAAATTATATTTGCCAATGCCACACATTTTGAGGTAAAAAAACAGGCAAACAATTAACTAAATATAGACTACTGATATTAAGTGATAAAAGAATAAAAGAACAACGATATTAGACACTGTAACCAGAAAACCAACATTGAAAAGGGCCTTCAATGTCTTTCAAAAAGTGAGGAATAAAAATATGATTAATGAAAAATATAGACACAGAACAAAAGAAGGGTGAAGTTCACTGAAGATGCAGTTAAGCTAACAACAAGGATGGCATTTCGGGATGCTTAAGTTTGAGTTTAACCTTGCAGGACTTTTGGAAGGCACTTCTGAGCATCAGGCGCAGGGTTTTGGCAGCTGCACAGGGAGCCTGGTGGGTCAGCCCTTCTCCGGGAGCTGCTACTCCACACTAATCTATTTTAAACCATCTGTGAAATTAGCAAGATTTCCTAAGTCCTTCACCTCCAAGGATTAAAACATTACTAAGGGTCTAGGCTGTTCTTACATACTGTGCTTGTATACATGTTTGATGACTCTTGAGATCAATCCCAAATTCTTTTCTTTCACCTGTGCTAGAAATAGATAGAAATAAGCTCAACGGTACATGCCTGTAAAATATATTAAACATCTGGTTGAGATGTATTTCAACGAGTTTGGAAGCATGAATTTATTTAACATAATTTTAACTGATGGAGGAAAGTCAGAAAAAGAGAATATAGACAGGTGTTACACATTCCTACATTCAGTAACATCAGGGAGACCAAGTCCCAGCTGTTTTAAAGAGCCATACCTTGGCACTGCAGCACCTCTGCCAAAGCCAGTACAATGAAGTCATGAGTCAACTCTAATGAGAAAATCAGATAAATAGCAGCTGTTCTTGGGGAAATGGTGCTGTCTGACAGATTCACTGGGTGCAACGGCTGTAGCATTGAGCAGATCCAAATGAGTAAAATATTGTTCCAGGCGCCCTTCATTGCTCCCCTTCCCACCGGTGTTTAGTCATCAGAGTTGTGAAATAGCAGTCCTGCAGCTACACGACAGCATTGCTGTATTAATTATTATCCGCTGTTCAAGCATACACATCTTTGTACAACAGTGACAGTTCATCCAAACAGGCCACTTACAAGCAGCAGTATTACTCCCCATAGCTCACCAAGCCCCCAATTATTCACCCGGATCTCTTATTTGGTTCACACAGAAATCTACAGTACAATGTGAAGCAAAAAATGCTCAAAGAAGATGAAAAAATGTCTGGCGTATCACCAACTCAGCAGTGTTATAATTTTGTGCACTCACTTGCACAATAATGCATAGACAAATACACAAAGCACAGAGCTTTTCTCCGTGCCATTAGTTGTCATGTAGGCTTGGAAAATTACTATAAGATTTATTGTGCAGAGGTATATGTCTAGTTTTCCATCTACTGCTCGGAGAGCGTTTACACAGACATCTATTACAGATACTGCAGTTAAACTGTACCTTTCATATGCTCTTGGGAAGGCAGCGTACAGTACAATGGTGAAAGACTAAGTGATTGATGAGGGCAACAAATTAAACTGGTTCCCCAAATGGTTAAAAATACTTTAGTTCCAGAAATGTTTTTATTGATTGACCTTTTCTTTAGGTAAGTACAGCTAACTCAGAGAAATAAGAATGGTAAACCAGTAAAGTGTATGCTTACAAATTTTATTTGAAATGTTTTACCTCTTGCATCAAGAAAGACATTACATAAAAAGGGCGCAGGGTGTAGAACTCATAATAATTATGACGATAATGAGCAATATATGGCTCTAGATCGACATAGCCTGGGCTTACAACTCTCAAGATGACCTCTGATACACACACACACCCATGCATGCACACCTACACAAACATACACACACAAACACACCTCTGTCTCAATAAGCGCACACACTCACAAACTGAGGCTTGTGTGCTTGCAGGAGGTGTCAAGGATCCTCAGGATGTGTGTATGTGCAGATTGTTCTTAAAACCAAACCACAGTGATTGGCTGGTGAGTAAATGTTCCATTTGGGGTGAATCTGTCAAACTTCATGTTTTGTTGTATCTGAAAGAAATATCAAGGTGGTTTTGAGATAAAATTTTAACCTGCTGAATACATTTGATGCTGAGCCAGCTTAAAATGTTTGTGTTTTGCTTTTCATTTGTGTGTGAAACGGATATATCATCTGTGATGCACGGTACCATGTTCACACTGACACATCAGAAAGTTTTGTGATTAAGTCTTCATAAGGTTTTAAAGTGTTGAAACTGCACATTTCCATGTACCATGGAACAACTGAAGTATTAGTTAGTTAGTTAAAATTTAGTAGCTACCATTAATATGTTCTGAAAAATCAGTAAAAGATGCATTATATATTATTTACTACACAATACAGTGCCATGTCAGGAACGTTTGGTTTCCACTCAGTGGCTACATGTTCATGCTGGCAGAGTTTATTTCTTTCTCTTCATCTTTAAAGAAAGTTTCCCTTAGTCGTAGACACACTGGCACTCCCTCTGTGCTACCTGCCAGATCTATATGTTTCCTTGTTCAGGGTTAGCCACTATAGCTGGGAGACAACACTAAGGCCATGTTCAGGGGTTAAAAATTGCAGTGTATTTGTTTATATATCAACTCTTCCCCTCAGCAACTGCAACATTATCGAGCAATGCTGTGCGCTGTACAGAAAATATATGTAAATGCATATTCCAGATACTTGAATAGACTGATTACTTTCAGACATAATTCTACTGTTTATCTCACAATTGTTGACATGATACTGTCATGAAACTATTTTGGGTCATATTTCTTATTTTCAGCAGTACTCGTCTTGAAATTTTTTTTTAACCCAGTGTTATTTTTGGTCTGTACTCTTAGTAACTACTGAAGTAAAGGCCTCTGACTTACGTAGGTTGCAAAGCGAAGACAAAAATCAATGTAAGCCAAAATCTACCTCTGGTTCTTTAGACAACCATTGATGTCACAAATGGGCAGTGAATGGCTAAGGGAAACTAGGCTGCTACAGCTGGTTACAGTGCTGCAGAGAACATGGTAAAGGGGTGGTTGTAGTCCAAAAACATACACAGACAGTGGACACTTGCATGGTGCTGTTTATACTACATTGGAAGTGTGCATAGACGGACGCGTTTATTGGTTATATATAATGGGCTGCATGGGACATTAGTAAATTCAAAGTAATACTGACCAGTGCGAAACCCTCATGGTCATGTGGATGCAGAAAGTTGTTGATATGCCAGCACTATGACTATAATATAATATCATAATAGATGATAATAGATAATAGGTAGATAATAGAAATAAACTACATATGATCCTTATCATATCCTTATTATTATTGTTATTATTATTGTTATTATATTTGCACTCTGTACTGTATCTGCTGAACAACAATTTCCCTTGGGATGAATAAAGTTTTATCCTATCTCATATTTAAAATATGTGAGGCTACTACCAGGTACAAGTATATTCTTTTGCTGATAAATCAGGCTCCAATAGATTACCAGATGACCAGATTATCTCCACAAAGAGGACAATGCATTCAGGCTTTAAGCTTTGTGTATGATTGAATTACAGGTTTAGTGTATGATCAATTTCACTAACATGTAACAAATAGTACAGGAATCAAACATGTTAAGTTGTAAAATATTCACCATACACATGCCTTTTTCAATGTGCTGTAAAATGTAAAACAACACCCTTATACAAATAGCACAAAAAGTCTCATCTTCAAAGTGATCTTCAAAGGTCAAAGGGAATGAATGATATTTGGATATTAAGGTAAAATATAGAAAACGCTAAACCTTATCATTTGATTTCAGGTAAAAATGGTACATATTCATTACCTGCACATTAAATGTTTTTCTTAATTTACACTAACCTACAATAAATCAGTTAATGTGCAATTAAACTTTTTGTTTGCTTAAAGACAATCACAGATATTTATAATCATAGGCATTACTGACTTGTAAGTGTATGAATAACCTACAGTAATGTAATAAAAATATTTTAATCAAAAGTTTTTAAAAATGAAACAGTACTAATTTGATTAAGTTGACATAGTAAGGAAACAGCAAGGATACGCAATAATGTTAAGAAATGAATTAGCAATTATATTAACACAATGAAGCTGTAGGATCTTTTGTTCATAACATGTTTCCTAAGCTTAATTTCCGGTGTCCTTGATGTGAGCTCAGTGTTGATAATTAAAAATAATGAGCATTAACAATAATACATTATCAGCTCCTTAAAGGGTCATTGTGTCTTTAGGAAAAAGCTAAAAGAGAGGGAAAATATAACAATCATCATATTCTCAAGAGTGGTTCACTGTGTCTTCATTGTGCAGTACCATGTATGTGATGGGTTAACATCTCAAGATAAGACTAAAATAAGTCTACATCGTTTGATTTATACTTTCTCATCCCGTCTGTTTTCCTACACTGCAAACAAACACCTGAACAAGAGGAAATAATGTGATGAATGCCTCCACATTAAAAATAATTACTCAAATTTTAAAACAAAATGTCTCTTTAATTTGTAAGTGTCAACAGCAGTACAAAAGATGGAGTGATGGGAGAAGTTTTCTGTAACACAATTTCTGTCTCGTTTACAGAAAAGGAGGAAATTCTTGAGGTAAATGAGCTTAAACAGGCAGTTATTCATCCCACTGTTGCATTGTTACAATGGACTGAGACATACAGAAAATGGTGTTACATTATAATATGCCTGAATAGATCCTGTGGGGATAATTTAATCATATACAGTATACACATTGCTATGGGGCCTAGATGCACCCAAATGTGTCACTCATTGGTTTGTTTTTACTTGATATAGTGTATTAATACTACCAAAGCCGAGGAGATTTCTCTCCACACACACCACTGTAAAATTATTCACCTTAAGTTTACCTCACGTCAATACTGCACATGGAAACCAAAGACTTGCTGGTGTACACTTTGAAGCCAAGCAAAACAAAACAAACATAAAAAAAATTAGTAACATTTTCATTTTTTTCTTTTTAGCAATAATACCCCTAGCAAATAATTGTTGTACTGTATAAAGAAGATTGTGAACACAAACGTGATGGCAACATTTTTTTAAGTTGAATTAAAAACTTTACATTGGACTGTACAAGATATTATGATAAACTATTTACATATTCGGACATAAACTTTTTTTAAAGCAGCAACAGACACTATGTATTTCATTTTCTCTAATAACACCCAAACAATACTTGCCATGGGCCTAGGTACCTGCCAGAAAAAAACAAAAACAAACAAAAAAACCCAAACATTTCTACGCAGAATATCGCATCAGGCTGCCAGCAATTTCAAAACAACGGCTCCAGTGATAGAAGAGCCACACACAGTGTTGCTTGAGAGACATCTCTAAAAAGCAAAGTACCAAAGACAACTATAAATGTTGCCCAAAACGACAAATTTTACACTTCTGAACAGCAGCTAGCATGTCAGTCCAGCATGTCAGTGAATTGTGCTGATTAAATTAACAAGGAGAACATTCCCACCATATACATCACAAAGTTCAGACAGAAAAAAATGAAATTACAGTAAGTAATGTTGAAACAGCATACAAGCTTTTGTCTTCAAACCATTTGCGTGTCTAACAAGTGGATTAAGAGAAAACAATTGTGAGGGCTACATTTGTAGATGGCTGGATAGTCATGACATGAACATGTTCAGTAAAAATCAGCGTACAAAAAGATGACGAAAGAATTAACTAAGAAGAATGCACAATGTCTGTGCATTTTGCCACATTGAAACACATAAATATTTGCACACTCCCACCTTTTCAAAAAAATCTAAAAACATCACTTGTGTTTGAAACAATCATTCATTAAAAAACACGTTTCTTTATTATGATAACGTAAATGCAAGCCAAATGCATGCAGATTTGTTTTTAGGATGATATCAGCTCCTCATAAGAGATTTTTGCCACATAGCATGAGTGCTGTAATAAACACAAGACGCAAGTAAGGATATACAGCATACCACTTAGATTGTATCATGATTGGAAGCAAATTATTGAATAATTTTTTTACATCAAGTGCTTGTTGTTTAAATGAGTACCTTGTAATGACTCCTCCATTAAGTCTAATAAGTGTAGCTTTTATTTCGATTGGTTCTTTGAATAGTCCAGGGAAGATTATCAAAACATAAGCAAGTGAGGAGCTTCTCTCTGTCTCAGGTCCAATACTGCTTTCTTCTAATAAGCAGAAAAACTCAGCATCTACATGAGGTACAGTGACTTGTCAGGTTTAAAAACATGAAACCATGTACAAAAAAAATAAACAAACATGAAAAATAAAATAAAATAGAACAGCCAAATACATAACTTATACTTCACTAATGAACAAAAATATATTTCCTATGTTATATTTACAATAAAATCTAAATGAGATGGTGAATTCACTGAAAACCATTTTTAGCTCCAATTCATCAAACGTGTTTTTCTTTTGTTTCTTTTCCTCTGATTGTCCATGTTGTTGTATCACTGGCAATTTTAGAGCCAGCAGTGGCTGATAATAAATACAATATGTTGATACTCTACAGTTTCACATACAATATATAATGCACTGAAGTCTGGTGTTTGACGGATAACCGAGCCTGCTGTTGAATTTTCTGCTCACTTTCTTGTGCTGAGTCTCTCCCCTAGGCAACCCTGAAGCTTTAACAAAGTGTTCATTCATCACATGTGTCTTTGCATAAATAAACAAAATAAGTAGACAAAAAAAAGGACTCAAATCTGGCAACTGTGAGAGCAAACCCACTTGAGTCCAACTGGGGAATTTTGTTCATTCATGGTGTTTTTCCTCAAACAGCTTCACATTAATCAGAATTGATAAAAATACAATTTATATCCAGTGCTTATAACACTTATGAAACAACGTCTCCTTGTGAGTTCTTGTCATTTTTTTCCTCTTTTTTGTCTTTTTTCACTATATAAGCACAGTCAAGTTTCAGTTCCGTGAAGAGTCCTTTTTAACTACCAGCCAACTAAAGCAGTGTGGCATGGTCATGAAAATATTTACAATCACATACAAATCAATCTTAACCACCAGCAAACAGGAGCAAACAGCTTAAAAATACCAAACAGGTAGACTTAGAGGGATGTCCACTTGGGTTTGTTTGTAGGATAGCATCCATTAAATGTCTTCTACCTCAAAATGAGAGCCATGTAGAAAAGATGAGATGGGGGGAAAAATTAAAATAGGAATTATTAACGGGGTGGTTAAAAAACCTACTACACTTAATATAAATGCTTCCAAAAAGTAGAAACAATGCAAGCCAGCACTGACAATAAGACAAAAGTACAGAAGATATGAGTGCTTAAGAGATATAAAGAGCCATCTGTACCAATTAGAGCTAGGAGAAAAATGCAGTGACCAGCAGTGGGGATCTTGACCAGTTACAGCCAGTAACCAGCCATTCAGCACCTTCAAAAGGCTCTGTTCTCTTTCTGAAATGGACAGGTTCAAGGGCAAGGGAGCAAGGGAGGGGAATAGCTGGACTCATGAATTAATAATGCTGTATTTCAGATGATACCCAGTCGTCAGTCATTTTAATAATCCCCCACAGCTTGATGTACTTGTTCCATCTGCTCGCCAGTGGCTGGTGATTGGGCCAGGGTGGGAGCCCTGTTGAGGCCTTACTACCAGCACTTTGATGGAGAGCACAATGAGGGACACACACCCCATTTTTATTGTTTCCCATCCCTCCCTGGTGTTTTCTCCTTCTCTGAGCCAGATGGCGCCCCCTGGGTGCTGAGGTTACCACGGGCAGGGGTCAGAGCAGGGCATGGCAGAGAGCGGAGCCACTTAGACCTTCTGCCCCGTAAAGAGGATCTGAGTCTCAACATCAAGGCCTTGCTTTATCTAACTGCAGTCTCCAGAAGGTCACCACTCGACTTTTTAGCTGAAATTCTGGATAGGGACTTTGCGCCCCTTGTTTCTGACTCATTTGAAATGTTTTCCTATTTAAAATCCAAGAGTTAAGTGCATTCAATAAGCTGATAAGATTATTAAAAATAACAACGTAAGGCTCAAGGGTGACAGAATAATATTTGTGTAAGTGCACTAATGCAAAAATCAGTGTTTTAAGTTTCCCCCGTCATGTGTGTATGACAAGGTAATTTTAGAAACAAACACATGATTTTAGCCTTTCTCTCAGTTTATAAATATCCTGTCACTCCTCTTAAGACTACGGCAGTAATCAACTCATTGCATCAACCCAATGTCCGTGCTCTCCTTTAAGACTTCTTAGTGTCAATTTAAGATTTACAATGTCTAAAAAGAATTAAGATCTGAAAAAAAATGAAGTGCTAAGACCTAAGACTTTAAACTTGCCGACCAAATGGGGCTAAAGCGTTTAACAGAACGTACTGTAGCTACACATTGTACAACATCAATTTGGGATTGTAATGCCCCCAAAGCTGCCTTTCGCTGCTGTTCCAATCCCACAGATTGGAGGCCTTTGGCCCTTTAGCATTCTGGCCTGATTACAATCACTCTGATTAAGAACTTGGTGAGTCAAGACTGGGTTGCAGAGCTTGAATTGAGTTAAGGATGCCATGGTGCTCTGTGTGGACTGGGATGAGAAAATGAAAGGGCTGGCCGGTTTCATTGATGATCACTGCATTGGGCTCCCTGGAGAACAGCTAGCATCACACGCTACCACCCAAAGATGTCACATAGTCTAACCTCCTGCAGAGCCTGCTGCCTCCAAGTTCCTGAGTTTCATTTGTTTATTCTGTTAGGGTAAATTAAAGAAAGACTGGATAATGAAGCTGTATTAAGAGATCAAGAGATTGTCCAAGACTCACGAAGCCTCTCCCAAAAGACTACAGATTTTAGAAACAACTTGAAATGTTTGGCACTTCTGCACTAAATTATGCAGTGTGTGTAATAACAATATAAACGAAAACACATAATAATAATAATAATAATAATAATAATAATAATAATAATAATAATCATAATAATCATAATAATCATAATGATGATAATAATAATGTGTAATTTCCCTCTATAATAGGTTGGAACCACTCTATATGAATTTTGTGATATTTTGTACTGTTAATAATTGATTCTTGATTGAAAACATTCACAAGCTGTTGGCTGGCACACTATACCTGAGTGAGAATATTATTCCCATCTTGAACAGTTATGCAATATATCAAAATCATTTAATTGAAGAGGAAAACAACGTAAATGAGTCTAAGAATTATAGGTTCATACCAAATGTTCAATTTCAAGTTCCGTCTTTTGTTCAAGGCAATAACCTAATTGTGTAAATGTCCATGATCACAATGAAAAAAATAAACAATGAGATTTAAAAAAAACAAAACAAAATCTAAATTACCACAACCAAACTGCTTCACACACTTGAAGAAACACTTAAGACCAAATAGTTTTTGATTCTGATGAAGCCACATCTGCATGCTGGCTCCTAAATGATACATCATTGTTATTTTTTTAATACATTTTTAAAACCTTTGTGGTGTACTTTTCTTTTGCTCTTTCGCTCCATCGGATCAGATCAGACCAGCCCTCTGGGGCATCCTCCTGTACGAGTGTTGTGTCTGCATTAGCCTTTCCCATTAAAGAGGTCTCAGTTGGTGCGGACTGGCTCTTGTGTGTCATTTTCACTACTATAGTCTGATTTGGGCTCATCCTCAAAATCCTCATACATGTCCATCTCATCCTCGCCATTGACCGGCTCACTGTTGTTTGCCATGGTACTGGGCTCTAGCTTCATGTTGTAGGTGCTCTGAATTACAGGAATGGATGGCTCAGGACTCGCTGAGGCACTCGAGCATTCTGACGTCATCTGAGGTGAGGGTGTGGTGGTCGCCATAGTGATGGCACCAGGATAGACCATGCTGGCGCTGGTGGTGATGGGAATCTGTGGTGGCTGTCTGGATGTAGGAGAAAGAGAAGAAATTGAGATATATCAAATTTCTCTGTCATGATTTACCTTACCAAATTTGACCTTCATACTTAAATAGTGAGTGCTGCTTATGTTAGTCTCAAAAATGTATATATATATATATATATATTTAAATGTTTGTATTTTGCAGCACTTTAAACTGAGATAGTTGGATTAGGGGTTTCCCACAGCAGAGCTGCTTTAAGCCAGCAGCTCTGTGAAAATGATTTGGGAAAAGAGAGGTTCTCCTGACAGCTCCCGTCTTGAGCTGTTCAGGAACGCTACCCAGTTTATTGGTGACATAAAACCAATACGTGGTTAGTGCTACTCTCGCTGTTGTGCAGGATGATTGATACTCCAGCCACTGAAGCTTATGACTGACATGGGAACACCTGGAGGAGGGTTCTCCTGCTTACCACACACAGTAAATTAAAGTGTTAAGCTTCAGACTGCTGCCCTCCAGCCTTCTGTAAGTCTATACTTAACAGCTTATATCCTGTAATAATGTCTGCACTTCATGCTCCATTTGCAGACTGCTATTGTCTAAAATTGGTAAATCACAGCTATTGAAAAACAATTGATTTTAATGTGCATGTCAGGCTCACGTCTTAAATACCAATATAATAGAGTTTAACTCAACACTCGCTTTTGGAAATGGGGCTTACATTATATTAGAACAAGCTCTAGTTTGTGGGATTTGTGATTGCGCACCTACCCCACAGTAAAGAACTGCCTCATCTCTTGCCGCCTTGAGCGCATCATCTGCTTGTATTCTCCAATGCGGAGTTTTTTCCCATCGATTATGCAGGTCCTCTTAGGCCGTGGCTTGTACTTGTAGTTTGGGTATTTCTCTAGGTGGAGCTTACTCAGACGGGCCTGCTCTTCATAATATGGCTGCTTGTCCTGGTTTGTCATGGACTTCCACCGAGAACCTACACAACACAGTAGATTCAGATTTCAGTATTTTCACACAAGCAAGAAAAAAAGCAGCTTTAATAACGGATTGTGAACATGATTAAAGAGTATCCCAATTAGGATGTTATCTTAAATTGATCAATTATGTAATCATATAGAGTCACATATAAACTCTCCACTTCACTGTCTTACAAGAACCAATAATTTATGTGAAATACATGGTGAAATTACATTTTCCCACATAGGGTCAAAACCTAAGATTAACATTGCACTGCACTTTGTAAGTGTCTAAGTTTTCTAGAAAAATCATGTTTTATCATGCATTTCACACCAACCTCTTGATAGCCTGCACATTATCTGAGACGGGAGACATGCTCCGATTTCAAACAGTAAGGAACAACAAGATAGTGAAGAAAATACTGCATCTCCCCGAAGTGTCTTACTAGCAAGTGGATGACAGCACTTTTAACAGCTTTGATGTATGGACTCCAATGCTGAGGGGGCAAGACCCATTTAGCCTCTGTCATTTTTCATGACAAACACTTATGGTAGTGATGGGCTATAAATCCATCTGGATGCTGAGGTGTCCCGGTGCACAATGGCCTATGAGAGAACACACCCTGCTCCTGTAGATACAAACTACTCTGTCAGATCAACTACACTTATTGGAGAGCAATAAGGGTATAGAGGCAGGAATGGAAGTTGCTAGTTAATGACCACATAGTTCTATTTAATTTGTCAGTGATATAAGTGCAGATAAAAGGTCTTACCCAAAATCTTGCTTATGTTGGAATTGTGCATGTCGGGGAAGGCCTGGAGGATCTTGCGGCGCTCATCCTTTGCCCACACCATGAATGCATTCATTGGCCTTTTAATGTGGGGCTCATTGTTGTTCCTTCCTCGGGCTTCTCTGAATACTCGTGCCTCAGTAGATCCAGCGCCTCCTGTTGGCCAACAATAATAGGGTTGGGGTTTATCTGCAGAGCCATTTACTTCCTTGCAACCTGGAATAGCCAGAGCAGGAACAAGAAGAGAGAGCGAGGCAAGACATTGATTAAATGACGAGCCATGTTTAAACTCTCCTTCATCTACCATCATCACTGCTGTCATCATCATGAACATTGTTTCAGATGAGTGCAGCGCTACAGACCCTTTTAGAGTGGAAAACCTGACTTGACTGGCTTATATTTGATGTGCTATAAAAGCGACTACAATGTCAGTTTAAGGGGGAGCTATGCTGTTCAACTTATTCTCAGGTCTATCCAAAACCAAAAGAGCAAGATCTCAGACTTCAAAGGCAGTTAAATATTTTGTCTGCAAGTATTCATACTTTTCTCTTCAGCCACATACATTTCATTTTGACATTCATAGTGTCCATAAAATTTGCAAGAATGCAAAGATAAATAACAAATAAAGGACTTAAAGCACTCTTTAAAAAAAAAGAAAATCAAGAAGGAAAGCTCGAACTCAAATTTAATAAAGCGTTCTGCCAAAGTACATTTTAACACATGCATAAATAAATTCAGGCACGACATTCCCCTGCTTTACTTTTTCTCTTTCTTTTTCTCTTCTTGATTTTTCTCACTCTCTCTTTCTCCTTTAAGCATACATACACACACACAAACAAACAAACCATGCACACATTTGCAAAGAGAGTCTGCCGATTCTGCAAAGTGCTGTTTCTCAATCAGGGCATTCACAATCAGCATAAGAGAGTTTCTCTCAGTATTAAACTGTACATCAGACTGATAATGATTTCTGTTTGCATGCGCATTTGCTTCCTTTTATATGTAAGATGTGAAAGAATTAAATAAAAGCAGTATGAATATTTAAACAAACAAAAACATGTTGATAAACAAGGCTTGAAAAATAAGACAAAAAAAAGCCTTCCATATGCTACGATACATCTTTAATGATCTCAAATCTGGAAAAGAAAGCTTGGGATGACTCATGCATATTTCATCATCCACATGTGAAGCCTTCTCATTAGACTATTCCACTAGCAGCCTTGGCACACGTTACCTGGGGTTTGATTTCTATTATTATTTCAGTTGATAAACAAAATCAAACTCTTAATGAGTAATGGAGGGCTGTGCAGAGACATTAATTCCAAATCCTCAGAAACCTCGCTCCGCTGTAATCGCGGAAGATGCTGCTGCACCATTTTCACCCTCAAGAGTTTGAATGTATTCACTTTTGAAAAAGGGTGTCATCTTTTATTATTTTACTTTACAAGTTTTATAGGAGACAAGTAGTGAAACACACACACACACAGACACACACAGCTTCTGGGGCACAAAACCACCTCGAGTACAATAGAGGTGGAGGTTGGTTTTGGTTTATGCTCACAGAGAATGTTTAAGGTTCTGCTGCCTACTAGGAAATCTGTTTCTCTCAATACAAAGATCCCCCAAATTGATTTTCACCAGCTCATGTTAAACGCTCAAATAGCCACATTTATAATCCACGGAGGCTTTCCTTCAACTGGGAGGCAAGTGGAAAATGTGTTTTCACATTGTGGCTTTTGCTTCCCATAGGATTCAGCTCTTATTGTCATATAGTTCTGTGCTGTGGAAGTCACAATCATATACTTAACGACTGGTGCTGGTCTCATCTCAAAATCCTGTTTCTGTCTTTAGAAGAAAAAAAAGTATATATAAAATAAATAGATAAATTACTTACATTATCGGGAAAGAAGTAAACCTTCCCTTGATGTTAATATGTCTAAAATAGAGGTTAAAAACAATATTTTACCTTAATTATAATTTCCTAAAAGTCCTAGATTGTCATAATGTTGTCTGATTCATTGTCATATATACCTTGACACTGTGAATTGTAGATTTTTTTCTCTTCATTTTTTATTTTATTTTATATGATAATCCTCATCCAGATACTTCAAGAGAAAGCCTGATCTGCATAACCCTTCCCTTTGCTTAGTCTTGTATGTGTATGCATATTTCTATGAATATGTCTATAGTAGTAGAATCTGTTAAAGAGGAGTTTAGTGTTAGTTTCATTTACACTTTTTCAAACTCTGCAAGTACCATCTCCTAGAAGGCTTCAGGCCCTAAAGCCATCATGAATTCAGAAATAATACACTACCTTTGCTGCCACCAAACCCCACAGTACGTTAATTTCATTTAGCATGCACTCACTGTACAGGATGAATTGATTTCACTTTGTTTGGTTTTGACAACCATGTTTATTGTGCAATGAAATGTGGTGTGGCGGAGGGCTGACAGTATCCATCAACGCGGGGCAATCTGCTGACTGCCGGGGCCAGATGAAGGTATTCATTAGCTCAGGAGCGCAGCGCTCACTCAGACACGACAGCCAGTGTCTGCGCCCCGGGATCGCTTGCTGTAATTTACGATGCCTCCCGTGCCATTACTCTATCACTGACACTGATTCAGCAATTTATATACTGGTGTGCATGCATACGGGCAGAGGTGAGCTTCTTACGGGGAGGGGGACAAAACAACTGCCTGCCATCAGCTAGTGCCATATCCATAGTTAGCCAGGAAACCAGCCACGTGACTTGGTTCATTGGAGGGAAGCCAGATGAGGCATGGTTTTTTGCTCCCATGATGGCACATAGAAAACTGCCTGTCTGCTCCGTCTGATGCTACAGAAAGCCGTTGAAATGAACAACAGTAGTGTTACATCATCTTCACTCACACTGAGGCAGACCTAATAAGGCTGCCTCTGGGAAACCCACAGCCTAACACAGTTTGACCTTTGACCTGAAAAAGTCTTCACTGTAATATATCGCTATATATATATCACAGTATGAAGATTACTTTACATAGTTGGGAGAGTGACAAAATATATAAGACCATACAGGCCTTCATGGGTAAATTAATTTGGCCCCTTATTCAGCCCCATAATATATACGACTTAATCAGAGGCATCCTATCCATTAGCAGCCAGTCTCAGCAAATCCCTAGAAGCTGCAACATGCAATTTACTGCAACATTGTTTCTGTCTTTTCATTGAAAATCATGGTCCTACTCTGACATTTTGCAAATGAGCATTAACTATTTTTTTCCAGGAGGTACAGGACATGCAGGAATCAGTTAGTTAGGTGTGTGATTGTGTAAATAAACACAGATGTTTAGCAGTGACAGGGGCAGGCCCCCTGGGTGGTAGCTGGGGAGGGAGCGAAACAGGGGGAGTGCCGCTTAATAGAATTTATTGTGATTCATGAGGCCCGCAGCTCAAGTGTGACAGAGCGATATGAGAATCCCCTTTTAATTTGTCTCTCCTGGAAACACTGCAGATGAGCAGCATGAATTACAGTGAGAAAGAATGATTGTGTGTGTGTGCGGGGGGTGGGGGGTGGAGAAGGGAGACTGGAGGAAGCAGAAAAAAGGGAGCGAAATAAGAGAGAGAATGCAGTGAGGCCCAAATGCCTATCACACCTGTGAGCTGCAGGCTCAGACTCGACCATATACCAAGCCAGAGGGTAGCACTGCCCCAGCCGTCCCCCCTCCTCCCCCTTTTCTCCTCCTTACTCATCTTTGTTCTGCGGGCAGACACGTAATGTCACCCAGGAATCTGCTCGAGAGGATGAGCCTCGGTGAGCAGGCAACAATCACGCAAACCTGCCAAGCCCTCCCTGTTGGGATCAAATCTAACACCTCTGACTGAAGGCATTTACTGCTGACAATAGAGCCTCTCCCTCGGAGCAGGATCAGGCTAGATTAATGTGTATAGGCAGACGGGACACAGCGCTCAGTGCCCCTGTTCTAGTCTGAGCTCATAGCACGCTAATTAAACCATTACAAATTACAAGTGATATAAGCCCTATTATAACATGTCAGTCCTTTCATTTTTTTCCAGTCAGGATGATTTGAGGAGTGTGTGTGTGCGTGCGCGTGCACGCGGGTTCGCGCACATGGGAACTTGGGAACAAACAGCCAACCTGTTTCAACATGCAGGCTATGGCTTTTACTTTTGTCAACTATATCCCCTCTCATACGCATTTAGCCTTAAAGTGGAGTCTAATCTTCCACAACATCCCAGCTTTGCACACACAAAAGGAGATGCATGCACACACAGAGACACAAGAAACGCACAGAAATGTGTCCTATTGGGGGTTAATTTGGCAACTTGCCAACTTCAAAACAGAACTTTCTTATTGATTGTGTTGACTTATTCAGTTATTGTTGTTGGGACTTGATAAATCATTATCCCTGAGCCGCCTTATCTTAGCTTTCTTCTAGGAAAACTCCTCAGCAATAAAAGCCAGAGCTTGATTCCCACGGCCTCACAGTGGAAGAAAAACAACAACAAAAGCCCCTTCAAACAATCAACTTGTATAAAACTTCATAACAGCTCCAAGCTACCGAAACCCATCACCAGTGATCTATAACAACAATGCAACACTACTGTTCTTCTCATCCTATTCCACGAGGACTTTGTTAGTGGTGCTGCTTGGCTACAGCCTCATCATTTCTCACTCTATGGTTGATATTATCACAATGGGCATTTGGATTAATTCTGTTTCCTGCCTCCACATATCTCTCAACAACTTCTTTGTTCTCTGCGGACCCTTAGTGATGGGGGGCGGTTTAGACAAACACACAAACTCAGCTACACAGCAACTCCATACTGCCATATGTGAATGAACAAAGGGGCCGGGCTGGGCTGAGGCCTTTGTGGTATTTGGAAATGTTTTCATCAAAGCTTAGAAAGACCTAATGAATTTGCGGTGAGTTCGTGTGTGCTGCTCGCGGCTTTGCAAAATGAAGGAAATCCTATCTATTTCCATTCCTTTGCCACTTTTTTCCAAGTCGTTAGGACTTTGGTTGCTGCATGCTTCGCAAATATTAGCTTAAGCAACCTAAAGCTTTCTGTGAACTGCTGTGATGACAGAAGTCCGCTGTACGCTGGGTCTGCTCAATGTGGCTGCTCTGTTCTGGAGGGAAAGCTGCTAACATACCAAGGGGCTTTCACGCCCTATGTGAGGGTTGGGAGGTACACCCAGTAATTTTCCTTTTCAGGAAACAACCAAAGTATATATATGTGTTCTGTACTACTGAGGAAAAGTGTGATGAAATACAGAGGGGATTCCAAATTAATGTCTCTCCTACTGTACCAGAATGATCCTCAAAACTGGGTAATTAGTTTGATAAGTTTGAGTAAATCTTTGGTGACATAACCATTTTTAAGTTGTTAAAGAATAAAAATCATTATTTTAATGTGAAGCAGATTCTTCCTACATGTTGAAATATATTCTTTTAAATGCTACTTTAATATGTAACCTTCACATAAAGACAAACTTTAACTAACCCTGACATCTCCATGATTTCTGACATGCAAATCAGCAAATGTTGGTTATTAAAGAAAGCACAAATAAGTTCTACTAAGATGTGATACTGTAGGTTCCTATATATCAAGGTATGCCAGGGAGCCAAGTCTCAATTGGTTCAGAGTAGACAGTCCTCACAACAAGGATTTCAAAAGTAAACATGTCCTCAGAAGAGTAAACACTTTGTGGTTCACATCATAAAAACCCTGCTTCACATCATTCAGCTGTGTTTTCCTGTTGGTGAAGCTGAAAGAGACAGACAGATATATTTGTGGTGAAAGAGAAGAAATGGTAACTGTGTTTTGAGTTATATGTACTGCCCTGGCTCCCAGTCATTTCCCCCTGGGAAGAGGACCTCTCCTGTCCTCTAACCTCTGCTTGCTCCTAATCCATAGCCCACTGGGAACACTGATGTGAGGCGTCTGGCGCAAGCCTTTCCCTCTGCCCTGCGCAGGACTTAAAAGGACACAACTGCCCTGGTGTGCGCTCTGTTTTCGGTCCTCACTCCACGGTAGCCACAGAGGGAAGGTTCCCACTGGGAGAATGAGCACTGGAAGCACATCTGTCCGAGCAGTCAGACGGGTGGGATGGGATCTGCTTCTGTGGCTTACATGGGAAACATGTCAATGAATCCACTAAATGCACCTCTAATTCAAATCCTCAGGATTGGGTGTGATGTGAAACTAGAAATGATTAAAAAAAGACATTTGCTTTGGAGTTGGTAAACAAACACTTTTATGGGAAGTAAAACATGTTTTTTTATAAATGTCTATGAGAACCAATTATGCAGGAGCATATCTTTCTAAAACTGATGGGAAATGTGTCTAAGATGCTATTTAAAGATGTTGATGGGTTACATTTTCCTGAGAAATATCTATCCTTCTCCCCTCTTTCAGGCATCAAAGGCAAGTCAGAACCATTTTCCTCTTTGCCCTGGCCCTGAAGTGCCATGAAAAATGCGGCAAATATTTATGTAGGACAAACATTAGTGCACTGAGGTACTCCTTACTCCTATGTTGAAGCCAGCGCCACAAAGGGAGATGACGCTTTGTCACTCTGGTGCAAACCAAATTGACACCCCTGTGCCCAGGACCTCAAATAAGCACAACAGCAACAGGAGCCGAGCTTGGAAAAAAGCCAGCTTTGTCGTCAGGCACCCTTGTCCTACGCTCACCTACCTGTGAAAATTTCAGCGCTATGGCTCATTTCAAACAGCATTCACCCCAACCCCCACATCTCTCTTAAACACAAGCACATGTTTCTACACACACCCTTACAAACCATTTTACCATCTTAAAGTGAGACACATACAGCAGCAGGTTTTATCGGCCATCAAAACTTCTATTACTTTAAAAGTATAGAACTTGTCTTGAGTGTATAGAGAATCCACTCAAAATTAATCACTTTTTAGAATTTGTGTGGACATCTGATGTACAAGCAGTATGTGTGATTTAAAAAAAGAAAAGGAAAAAAAAGACGCAAACAAGAATATGGCCTTACCATCTAGATCTTCTGGCCTGGTGAGGTCAATAACTCTGTGGCCAATCTTTCCTTCCTCACCCAGCTTGCCGAGGTGGTGCCCCATGCTCTCGAAATGTGTCCTCTCCTAGAGGAAAACACAAACAGTTAGGTACACCAACAAGCACATATACACGTCTTTACAGTTAAAGAATTGTAAAAAAAAACAAAACAACAACAAACAAAAAACACATCAGGAATCTGAAATTTTGAAAAGGAAAAAAAAAGTGTCTGATAAATGGAGGTTCTTTTAAAGAGCTGCTCTTTTGACATGAGCTAGATGTAGCTTTTTCCTCTCTCATCTTTCTATTCAGCAGCTGCTATAATGGATGACAGGAGGCAGAGAGACAGTGAGGGCCAGGGGTGCTGTAAATAGATTTACAGAAGGATACTTTGTGATCCCGAGCACACAATGGGGCCGTGGACCTCTTTGCAGTGCTCAGATTTTCCTCTGTAATCTTCTCCTTACATCCTCCCTTCCAGTATACAGCGCCCAGAGCTCAGCGCCCATCATTTATTTAGAGTTCATGCTTTAGAGAACACACCGTGTTTTTGCGTTTGTCATGTCGCTTTGTGCTCAGATTTAACTTGGCATCATGTTGTACTTGACGCACAATGAAACCCTGTCATTCAGCGCTCTGTGACAATATTAAATGTCATGTCCGTGTGCATTTACAGAATAAAATAACAGCTTTCGGGGGGCCTCTGAATAGTTGCTGCACATTACACTTAATGTATTATGCAAGGGGAGAGTGCCGACTGCTGCTGGCTCCATTGTTGAATGACCTACTTCCTCTGTGAATACACAGGGCATTAGCAAAGGGCTGTCTTCCTCTCTAAAGACTCAACTAGGAGATGGACACTTTGACTCTGCATGATACAAATAATCCCCCCCTTAAGGTTTTGCCTGGATGACACTAAAAGCAGGCATGTTGCCACCATTCAACAAAAAAAAAGCATTTGTTTTACTCCCAGGGTGAGCATTCAATCCCAAAGATGTACTGTCTGCAATGACCTCTGCCTGCTTCTTTTCTAAACATGTCTATCACTTGCATTCTGAACACATATTCAGGTAGAGTCCCCAAACAATACTAACCGCTCCCCTGTCACACACACACACACCAACACAAACACAGACATTAATCTTTCAGCCCCTTCTTTGTAATGCATCGCACCGTTTTGTTGTTTTTCCCTTTCCCCCCCACAGGGAAGTTTTGTTTTCCACTAACAGGAGAAGGTGATAAAAAATTAAGCAGACCAAACTATTGTAAGTGAAAATATTTATTTATGGCTGCATTTTCTTGTCCTTTCCTGACAAATAAAATAATCACTAATTACAGTACTTTTTTTGAGCGGGGGGGTCCAATTTAGAAATCAGTCTCATTTTTTTCTTTTGTATAATGTTTTTTTCTTGAGCGTTAAAAAATATGACAAGCTGAAGGATGAAGATAGTTCAAATCCATTTGAGGCCTTTCACAGTATTTTGATTTTCCTTATGCTTTTATTTATTCAAGAACTATTCCTCAAAAGAAAGGACTGTGAGAGAGAGACAGAAAGAGCACTGCAATTTACCATCATATTTGAAGGAGCAGTCATTATTTATGGCCAGCTGAGTGATTCTGATATACAATTAACCATTACCTGCTTATGGCCTGTGATTAGAGCCTGTCTATCTGACGGCCCTTTGCTTACTTAAGTGTTTTCTAATTATGACATATGTGGTGATCCCTGCTGGGCAAGAGGACGCTTTGTAAAGAGAGGATGGAGTATGGTGCCTTTCTCGTGTCACATTCTGCGTTAACCAACACACGCATGCACGCGCGCTCAGAGCTGTATTCATCACCCAGCCACATTATTGCTCTTAATGAAAAAAGCTAGCAGCCCGATGACAAAGTGACTGATGTGCGATTAGCTGGATGGGCAATGGTGCTGCTTCAGATGGTACTTGGACAGTCCACTAGGAAGACACAGCGTTCATGGGTACTGTATGTCTGTAATAAAGTAGTCATCTCGTCCCTCTTCTGCGCTTCGTTGGTCCCTCCTGATCAATCAAGTCCTTTTATAAACTCATGATCATTAAGCATCATGTTGGGCTAAGAAGGAGAGAGAACAGGGGCCATCCATCAATGAATTTCATTAATAACTACCTCAGTGTTGAACTTCTTTCTCCACCGCACAAAGTCATATGATTAGCGAACATAAGTACATTAGACAGCTGGGAAAAAGCTTGAATGAGGTTCTTGTTGGTGGATTCTTTGAGGTACCTACACTTCATTTGACATAAAAAGGATCATGTGTTTTTTTGTGGTTATATACAAAACATGTACGAATACTTTTTACAAGCCAGCATTTTACATGTTTGATATAAAGGGGTAGTTAAAGTAAGTACTTCTCCCCTCCTTGTGTTAGCTATGCTAATTGATATCAGACTATGCAATATGGTACCACAAATTTTCATAAAATTTTATATACTGGGCTTAATATACTTATTGGTTATAAGTTTGGTGATTTATATCTTTGAATTAGAATTACAGTTGAAATTAGGGCCATAAATTATCTGTGCAGCATCAGGGTTTTGTTTTAAGGCTTGAAAATATTCAGTGAACTAATGCTTCTTTACTGCCCACGCATCAAGTGCTGTGATAAATTAATGGCACTTTTATTATTTTATAGTGTCATTAAATTTTTACTGATCACTCTGACACAGAGAAGGAGCAAAGGACATGCAGTATCTCGAGAAGCTGGCCATCCTGCCAGGGAAAGAGAGGGAGAATGTGGCTAATATAAAATGGTATTTATAATGTACAGTACAAGGCAGTGATAAAACATTTTGAACACAAAATAAATACTGAAAATGCATGCAGCTGTGAAGAGGTGAAGATAAAGAGACAGGAAACAAAAGATGTAACAGTACACATTATTCCCCTCCCACTCTGACCACGACCGCTGGCAAGCAACTGGTCCCTCCCTCAAATGACTTCAGCATGCAGCTCTCTACCCCACAACTAAAATTATAGCAATACACTCTGAGCTGTAGTGGAGAACTGCCACCTACAATAATGTCATCTGCCCTGCCCGTGCAGTCTTTTGTCTGTAAAGTTTGGTAACAGATGCATTTTGTTTAGTTGTGCATGGATGTCCAGTGAAGTCATGAGTCATTGAAGAATAGAGAGAAGTAGAGAGAAGCAGAAGGAGGATAGATGATAGGAGTCTGTGCAACTTCTTGGGCGAGGGAACCCAAAAGAGCCCTTGTCAGTGCTGTAAAGAGAGCTTTAATCTGGCCGGCCACAGAACATGTGCCGGAGGCCTGCTGCTCTGCCCACAGGGTGTATTCTGGGCAGAGGCGGGTGGCGGATGGCCCTGTGCATTGTGCCTACTCCTGTCCTATATTTAGGCAACACACTGCCAATCCTGATACTCCTTCACGCTCTCCTTTGTAAATAGCTCCAAGCTATAGGAAAAGCCATATGGTCTGAAATTGTTTAAATAGAGATGAAAGAAAAATAAATAAAGAGAGGATTTGCAGGTTTAGATGTGAAATAAAAAGTTTTAATTTAACATCGGAACAAAATTGATGGATTTTGGTAGTGAAAAACTTGATTACGCTGCTGCTCTAATGAAAGAGTTGTGAAGATGGGCTTGACTGTACAAAGCAATAGTTATGGCAGAGAGGTTTGGAAATACTTTTTCTCAGTCCCATGTGTTATTAATGCCTTGATGAAAAGAGACAAACCAGGGCTTATTGCATGTTGTATTACTAGACTTATGGGCCAGGTCCAAAACATGCTTTAGTTAATTTTGTTGCATTCTAATTCATCATTAAATACATATTTTATTGTTATCATGGGTTTTAATTTAGTAATTATTGTTGATTTTGAGATGACAAAATTATCTGACTCCCATGTTGGAAAAGGTAAACCAGATTATACAAGCACAGATTAATTTTGCATGTTTGCTCCCCAAAACATGACATCAGAATGATTATTTAAAGAGAAAATTGCTTCATTTCTTTCAGGCCGCTGGCAGCCATGACACATTTTATTCCTTCCAAAAATCAACACTTGCCAACTTAAAGTCATATAATAGTCTGCACTGGATATACAGTAAATGACATGTTTAGCCCTTTCTGTGAAATATGTGAAAGTAAATCTAATTGCTTTACTTTCCATCTCTAAACTACTGGTAAAATCCCATCTATGTTTCCCTCATGGTGGAAAGTATATGATTGCATATGTTTAACATTTTCATTATTGGAACCTTTAACAGCTGCAGGGCCCTAAACAGCCACTTATGTTTGATAATGTGCTGAACTGGCTCTGGTTGGATCACACACCTGGTATGTGGCAAGTTGAAGGCAATGGCTCTCTGACCACAATACAGGGCTTTATGTATCAAGTGTCAGTCATCACTGTGGTCTGTGGCCCTCAGAGTCTGTGAGGGTCTCAGACTAACCCCCCCAACAATCTGTCCCAGCCCTGATGGAGACAAAGACTGCACTTCAACATGGCTACGGCTCCTCACAGCTCAGCGCCTCATCTGTTTTGTATTTTTATTGTAACCAGTTGCAATGTTATTTATAAGTCTGCAGCTTTCCAGTAGTTTTTGCTAGTTTTGAGTCATTTAAATGTTAAGTACATCCAGCCATGCGGTAAACCCACGGTTCCTTTCATACAGAGTTGCTCTCTTTTTACCCATAGCTCTCCCTTTGCTAAGGCTAATGCAGGCAGCAGCAGAATCAACAGTAGCAGCCACAAAAGGCTGGCATCTGTTCTATAGTACTCGTCCTCAGCATCACACAGAGCAGAGATGGCCAGTTATTCCAGTCCCATTTGTACTGCCAGGGCATCACCTCATTTGTTTAAAACAGAGGAAGGGAAGGACTTTAATTAAATTAAGGAGCTTAAACTATGTAAAGAAATTGTGAGGAAACTCCATTCTGGGCTTTGTGCCAATGTAATGTTTATTGTTTGTTTTTAATAAAAGAATATGCTATCATTATTCAAGACTGGCTATTTTTTGTTAGAGGGAAAATAAGTCAAACCCACAAAATGTCCCTTCGGTGCAAATTTGAAATGTGCATTTAGTCTAAACAGTTGGATTTATTTTACGTTTTGTTGGGTCAACTTTGGGACATTTTGTGATGATCTTTAATATTTTAGACACTTTTTGTTAAATGCAGAATATTGCAACTCTCAGATGTGCTGAAAATGTCTTAAGTATACTTATATATATCCATCTCAAGGCTATGACAGATTTCTGACACAGTGTTCACTTCTTATGTTCTTCTCCACACTGCTGAGATCACTTGTGTTGACATCATGTACTTTTTATGGGTTTCCTATCCTCAATGATCCAGAACTGCTCACTGAGTCCTCCAGGGAATGTTAAGTTTGTCTGAAATCTAGTGCATTATCAACCCTTCAGGTTGCAAACAGCAGGATTTTAAAAACTGAAGCATTACCAAAAAATCCTTTCACATATGGACAAAACCTCAAGACTTGTTGGACACTGGAGCCATTATGTGTCTACTGCAACAGTACCATAGACTATAAATGATCCATTGTGGCCTATTCTTTTCCTTGTCCTTTGCTGTATGTGCCTTGTGGTGAGTGCAGTATCACAGGTCTAGCCACTGAGGCCAGCAGCATTTCTGAGCAACTACAGCAAGCCAGAAATTTACCATGTAAAATGACAACTGTAGAAAATAATGGAGCCACCACTGCCAAATGACCCTACCAAGATGCAGTGTTGATGTCTTTCTGGGGAAGAGGCAAGACAGAGCAAAAGACCTGACCTGGGAAAGGAGCCCGCAGACACACACACACACAGTCACGCATGTACAGGCACATATTATCCAGAGTCATACATTATTTTTATTCTTTTGGCAAACATGAACAATTGGACAAAGCATTAATGTAAGCAATCTTCACAATAGCACTTGCTGGCTTCAGCCAGTGTCTGGGAGCTGAGCATAATCTAATTTGGATGGGCAAACCCTTGTATGCCAAGGATTTACATTGCAGCCAAAACGCCTTGGTTTGCAATTTCCAAGACAGCAGTCGAAAAGGAGCAGAAAATTGCTTCCAGGGCTGCAGACCAGACAAGATTATATTCAAAGTCTTTGTGAGGGCTTTGCCTGAATAGAGCCCTGCCATCACACACACACGTATGCACATGTACTGTACACATGCTTGTACACACACAGGAGGGAACAGTATAACCAATAGGTTAGGAGTCTGGATTTTGTAGAGCACCAGTGTAAGCTCCATTTGAATATTTACAGGATGAGCTTTGGGACACGGGAAATGGACAATTGTAGTCATCAATACTGAGGAGTGGCAGTGTTGCAGGGCATAAAAGGGCAGTTCAATAGGTTAATACACTGGCCTTTCACCTTTTGATTCCAGTAAGGGACATGTCAGCAGCGGAATATATTTTGTCTCACGCAACCTCCAGGGCAACGCATATGCAATGTCTGTCTGTACTGGAGTAAGAGATATTGATGCATCAGTGTAGAAATCTGTCATACCTGACTATACAACTACAAGGTTACAAAGGTTGAGTTCAACTACAAGGCATGGCAAACGGCCCATAGCCAGGGGTGTGACGAGACGAGACGAGACAAGCTTCGAGTTTGGTTCCACTAGATCGAGATGAGACGAGATTTTAATACCATTATAAATCTTTAATGCTGAATTATATGAAAATTTGAGTATTAAACTTTATTTCCTGTGTTCTGATGATTTTTTTGCACAAGTATATGGTGATTTTTTTTATTTATTTAAAGAGAAACACAAAATTCAGGTGGCAGGTGACAATTCAAAATCTAAATAACATTATCCCCTTCAGACCATTTGACCAATGCAGTTTGGGACTGCATGTTGCATGAGAAAATAAAAGTTACTGAAACACTTGTGATCAGGCAGAATTCTCACCACAAATCCGCACACATGTTAACTTCAGCAGCTCTGATCAAGTGCAGCTCACAGTCTCAAACAGAGGAAGATTGTGCTTCAGTTTTTTAGATGTTTATGTTGCAAAACTCTAACAGCTGTGTTACCACTCGTCACAGCTGTCTTGACTCACAATGTGCACGGTGCCGTTGATTACTATCAGGGCGTGTGCCGCTGTGGCATCAGCTGGGCGCTCAGCTCCACGAGTCTATCTGATCAGTTATACATTTGTATTTTACTGCGTGAAAAAATTAATGTATGGCTTGACTGACAGCATGTGAAAAATGTCAGTTGTGTGAGTCTTGCGAGACAGCTTTTTACCTAAAGAGATATCACACCACAATTTAATCTCACAAGATCTCATCACACCCCTACACACAGCCAATAAACTTAAAATAAACAGGTTTAAACAAGATGAATCAGTAGCCCAAAATGTGAAAAGATCACATCTTCTGCCGATTATGTGATTTTTCTAATCAGTCACACCAGACACCAAGTCAATCAGGGACCAGCTAATATATGTGTATAAGACAGATGAAGACTACAAGTTTGAATTATTAAGGTAAAATACTTTTTTCCTTTTGTAACGGAGGCAACAGTTTACTGAGGCTAAAAATTTAAAGTAGTGCTTTACTATTTGACTGCACTTTCTGAGGATGTAAGGATTCTGAGTTTAAGAGGATTTAATTTACAGGCAACTTGCAGTTTGTAGTATACTATTCATTTCTGATACAAAATAAAGCAGCACCTGTTATGTGTTCTGGCAAAGCAGCTATTGGTCTACACCTGACCAGTTCGGTATTAAGGAGCTAGATTAAGCAATAGCTTTCCACGCTTGCTTTTTTTCATCTTATGGCTGGTTACATTTACAGTAAAACTTGTATTGGTTAGATTTGAGAGATGATATGCTGTCTGAACACATTGAGGATAACAATGACTAAAGGTGCATTTTGCCATTTACTTTGTTAATTTTAAAACTATATTTAAATTGATCAGGAAATGATTGTTTTCCTTTTGAGCCAGTGAATATCAATTAGCAGATCTACTGGCCATATAGTGAGCCATAAATGTTGACGACAAGATGTTTGAGTCTCTGCATGCATCATCTGAGCGAATACATGCGGAAACAGATACTTGATATTTATTCACCCATGTCCTTGAAAAACAGGGTGCATGTTCAGATATAGAAACAGTGCATAATAGGGTAAAACAATTCAAATGGTTACAAATGGATTCAGAAGTACTGTATTTGACTGTAGGCATACTGGCACATTCTAGGTAAAAGCTTCCACCGGGTGAGGGGGAGATGGTAAATAATGGAACAAAGTAATTGCCCTCTGCAGACAATAATACCTTTAGATAAATATTTCAAAAAGTTAAATTGCAGAAGGGTTGTAAAAGGTTTTATTGTACTGATGGGATATAGTAAAAACAGACAAATAAAAAGACAAGCAAGAAAATCCGCTCCTGTAAAACATGAATATTTTACATGTCCCGAGGTTAAAGGCTTGTATACTGTAGAACAGAGAGCTAGAATCATAGTGATAAAGGTTAGGGAGGGATGCATTGTACTGTTCAGACACACTTTGTATGAAAAGATGAATTGATCCATCTGTAAGCAGCACTTAGACCCACTCCTCTGCCCGGTCATTACAGTGGGATAAATCAATATTTAATATCCCCCCTCTAACAGCCACACTGGATGATCTTAACCTCTCCTTAATCCCATTTATGTTACCTTTCCAGAATCTTCTTCATGTAAGCTCTCACTATGATAAACTTCCAAACAACAGACTGGGAGGGGAGCTATTAAAGACCACACCATATTTATGTCAGGTGAGGCGCTTTCCTGAAATATTAATATTCTGAAACTGACCGAAGTGAAAGCTTTTATCTGAGGCATTCAAACCTTTCTAGTTCGTTGGCTTGTATCAGCAAAAGCCTCTCTCTCCTTCTCTCTCATTTCACCGCTGAATTACAACCTTCTGTTCTTTATTGCAACCGAGGATGAAGATGATGGGGCAATTCTTTTAGCTGACTTGATAAAGCGTGCCTCTCATTTCACACCATCCTAATAGGGCCAGTGTCACTGAAACTAAGAGGTGACAATATCTCACTATGATTTGCACGAGCCAGAGAGCCAAGCATGAGCTCGGTTAAGGTGCCATTCAACGAGACAATAAATTACATTGTAATGAAAACAGAAACATATTACCTGAGGTGATGCTTTCAATTATTGCTATTAGCAAGCAGGTCTTTGCAAGAAACACACACTCATATTATTATACTATAATCCTATTAGTGCACTCTTTAAATAGTATTTCAATTCATAGCACCTTTATTACTCACACTACTCCATTCACTTACCCACCTCTCTTTCTCTCTCTGTCCATTTCTGTTTCTCTCTCGTGTTCTTAAAAACACACTATCTCTCCTCAGGTGGCAAACACGGACAAAAGGTAGCCTACAGGTGAGGAGTGACTGAGTATTTCAAGCAGAAGATCCCTTTAGAAAACAACTAATAAAAACAAAGCATTCTCCTCCTCTGAGATGATTGCTTTATCATATGTTGAGCAGACAAGTCCAACATTCAGAGGAAACAAAACTAAATCCTACAAAAGACTAAGCAGGGAGTAAAAAAGCCGTTAAGCTCTACCTGCTAAGGACAATGTAGCTGTAGGTGTGTGCTGCCTGTTGAAAATGTCTCTTTACATGCATTGTTCAGTTACTGCTTTCATGTCATGACACATTCGGCTGCATGGTTGACCACAGGCTCACCTTAGTTGGAAGGTAAGGAGGCAGCTGTAGTGCTCTTATGACTGAGACTGAAAGAAAGGTGCTTGCATACTCATGCTAAAAGCTTCCCATACCATGTTGTAACTAAACAAAGAAATGCAAAAACAGAAAGGGGGGGGGGCTTTCAACTAAACTACGTACAAGGTGATATGCCTGTTTGTTTGTTTAGGGAGAAATTGTGATGTGGTACATTTAAGACAGCTGTTTGTCAGTAATAAAAAGTGAAAATGGATTTGATTATTGTAAAAAGAAAATTTTAAAAAATCGGGATAGTAAAGGCTAAATGCATAGAAGGCTCTGTCTCTGTCCTCTCTGTGGGCTGCACCAATTTATTTATTTCACTTCAGTGAGAGTATAGTTGATTGCCACCTGCATAGACAGTAATCTCTTCCAAACACCAAATTAGAGGGAAATCAAAATAGATATTCATTGACTTTTTTACATATACATTGACCTAGTTGAGGCTGTTGGTTGAAAGTGTCAGGTGCTGAAATATTAATGAGTATCGCTCCCAGTTCCTGCCTGCTCCTCACAGCCAACTGGCAACATGGCATCAAGCTGAAGAGAGGAGGACAGCTTTTTTCTCTCCTTGATTGACTCATCGATTGAAGATATTTTTAAAGGGAATCCCTGGGAGTGTGTGCTCCTGGTACAAAGCAGCCCCATCCTATGTCAGGGGACGGAGAGGGCTGCAAGTCTGCTTTAATTGGGCAGAGACTTCAGAGTCTTCTTAACCCACACCGGGCACCGCCATGGCCTGTCACGGCCCTCACACCAACATCAACAACACTGAGCCCTCTAAACTCGCACACACAAACATATTCGTACTAATTTGAGTAAACACACACATGCACACACTGAACTATGCCAGCTCTTATCAATGCGACCACCCTGGACACGGATTAAAGATAATATTAGCCTTAAGAATTACTGCTATATCAAAATCATCATGTTCTACTTTCTTTAATAGTTTCTTTCCTCCACTACTTGTAGGGAGACCTGAACACTCTTTGTGGTCAACGGCTTGTTTATATAAAAGCTTGCAATGGGGAAGACCTGAATCAGGGATACAACAGAGACAGACTATATGATAGGATTCCTAACCTTGTCAACTCTGCAGTTGTTGAGGCCCACTGAAGTGAGAGCAGACAGCTTCGCCTCCATGCCCTGCTGGTGATGTTGCAGCTGTTCCCTCTGGATCTGCTCCCTCATTTTCCGAGCCTCCTGGATGGCCTTCAGCACCGTGTCCTGGTCCCCGAACAACGCGGTAGAGTTTAGGCTGGAAAGAATATCTATACACACACACACACATAGAGTGGAGTTTGGACAGAAAAATTAGTCTACTGGAACACACATTGCCAGAAAAAAGAACTTCATACAGCATCTTGACAGTGGCATTTATTTGGGAAATATAAAGTTTTAAAAGAGTACCGAAACCTTGTGATCTCCCTGGGTGAGTGCATACTATAAATGTGTGTTTGAACAGAGTAAATCTGTGCATGTGTGTGGGATGTTGTTTGTGAAGTGGAGACACTCTGAGGTCTTACCCAGAGATGAGCCACGGCCCAGGCCTCCTCCGAGTGGGCTGGGGATACCACCCTTGCTAAGGAGACTGTTGGGGCTGCTTTTGCTGCCGTGGAACATGTTTTGTGTCGGTGATGTGGGGGACTTGACCAGTTCTGTCGTCTTTGGCCGAGCAGACAGGTTGAGCGGCTGTGTTCCCTCCTCCTAGGGCAGCAGAGAGAGATGGGAGATGACAGAAGGCAGAATAGGTGGGCCCCCTGCCTCCATTTTAGGGGGGAGCTCAGGATTCCCAGACAGCACAGTTTCCCTCTGTTCCTGGTTAATTACAGGATCCCTGTCTTGACCCATACCTCCTCCCTAGTTCTTCCCTCTCTTAGCTTTTTTTCCTCTCTCCTCTCCTCTCGTCATCCATCGTTCCTTAGGAGTTGTGCCACTGCAATCTTCCTCACAGTTGCCCAGCGCCTTTGTTCACACTAATTAAAGCAGATTCTCTCTCTCTGTACATCTTCATCTGTTCTCCCTCTCCTCCTCCCTGCTCTCTGTGTCTGCGCTCTGGTTCGAAGAATAAATAATGACCAGATAACGGCGGTGCCAATGATCAAAGACAGCTGTTCCATTCATCAGATGTCGACTTACATTATCTACTTCATTAACTTGTTTTCTAATTTCATTCCTCATTTGTGCATACTTGGTTTATCATGTGCTTTGATATGTCTATTCTTAAAAAAATATGATGTGATTTAAAAAAAAAACCTAAATAGTGTAGTTCTGAGATGAGGTCAGAGCAGGACGCATGTGTTTGGTGCTGTATTTGCTGGGCTTGTTGCCGCCTTTATAATTGTTACTGATGTGAGATGAAGAGCACTATTATCTAAGGTGCTACCCTCAGCAGGTTGTCTACTGGGACCAAATATGTTTTATCTGTGGGTACCTGCAGATAAGCAATGGGAGGCACAGGACAGGTATTTTAGACCTTTCTCCTTGGCTTATAATGTTTTTTTAAAAACCAAAAGATAGGATAATGCATATAAAGTAACCTTAAGTAACCTGTAGGGGTGAGTATTAAGAATTGAGAAGTCCTTGAAAATGGTGACAGATAGGTGCTAAAATCATGTTGAAATTATCAGATGATATAAAATATTATAAATATAATATTTAAATACTGAATACATTCAAAATTAAATTAATGTAAAAAAAAAACATCAATTCATAATTAGATATAAAAAAGCCTATCAACAAACTGCCCTGTAAACTAAGACACACTAAACTCAACTCAAATACAAATGCTGAATGATTCTGAATAGAAACAACTCAACCACTCGCATCCCAGAAGAGAAATGTCACTTCTCACAGCATAAATTGCCCTGTGTATAGTCTTTTAAATCAGATTAGAGCTCATGCTGTCGTTAACAGTCTGTTTCAAAGCCCAAGTGTCTTCTTGTCCAAACATATGGCTCAAGCATAGACTGCCCCAAGGCCTTGTTATTGCTGTGCCAATAACAGTTTGTTATGCAGTGAAGCTGAAAGCAGACAAACACAACTAAAGGCAATCTGATTCCATTGGACTGTGGATACAGATGGGAGGATGCCAGTATATGTTTGATTTCCATTTATGTATGATTCATTTCATTTAAAGTCCTTAATTTTGTGATATTTGGCAGTATTTGCAATGTTTTGACAAGAATTAGAGTTGTATTAACATGGCCTAACTGGTATTCATCGAATCTGGTAAATAGAGAATTGTATTCATGTGATGAAATGACAGTGTTGAGTCAGTTTGATGGCAGTCTTTCTGTGTAAATCCCAGGAGGCAGGAGACCTGAAGGATTTTGCGTGTGTGTATGTGCATGCGCAAAGAAAAAGCCAGAGTGCTCTCCTACCATTTCGAGACATGATTTATGGTCTTTCTCCATTGTGATATTATTAAGCTAAACTACTCCAAATGGGCGTATGTTTCAGATTATAACGTTAGTGACTGGGGATGATGTATATGGCCTTTCTTCTGCATGGAGGTCTAGTGGAGTCATGCCATACAGCAGCCGAAAGACACATCCTGCATTTGGTTTGTTTACAAGGCAAAAAAAAGGCACAGCCTTCACTTTTGTCATTTGTATTATGCACTGTTGTAATAGTTTTGTTCCATTTCAGTTACAAAAAAAGAGGAAAAACTTTATTGTGAAAAAAAATAGAAACCATGTGTTCCACAAATTACTGGCTTACAGAAGCCATAGCCATGGCAACCATTTCCGCAGAGTTCTGGTTAAGAGAGAGAGGGCCTTGTTAAAGCCCCACAGACTGATGGCCTGTTAGAGGTTGGGCTCAGCACCGGCCGGCCGGAACACTGAAGTGCTGAACAGTGTAGATTTTATTTTATTCAACACCAACTAGGTTGGGCTAGGTCAAGTATCACTCAAGGCCTGGGCTGGTGGGTGAGCAGGTCGAAGGGATTAAGGGTTGTACCTTGACTTGAGTGATAGGGCTGGAGGAACTCTTGTCATTCTTCAGAGAGGAGGGAGAAATGGGCCCGCTAGCATTGAGGGGCTGGGGGAGTGGAGGCATCTTGGCTCCAGGAGAGACCTGCATGCTGGCAAGCTGGGCGGCATACAGTTGCTGTAGGGAGGTGGAGAAACCCGCAAGGCGTTAACATCCAAATCCAGCAAACATTCAAAGTTTTATATTCTGTCTTTTCCTCTCCCTAGAACTCTCTCTGCTTCTGTGT